>QMIH01000754.1:66475-82824 GCA_003987875.1 Clarias batrachus
GTGTGTGTGTGTGTGTGTGTGTGTGTGTGTGTGATGGTTACTGACAGGTCGTTTTTCGGCACATTTCTCCACCAGGCTGAAGAAGCGCTCTGTGGATCCGTGGTAGTCGTTCTGTTCGTACAGCTCTTCCACCGTGCTCAACAACTCGAACACAATCGCCTTCAGTTCAGGACTGCCTGCACTCTGCACACACACACACACACACACACTTCATTAAAACATTTTAAATGACAAACAAATGGTGATGTATCAACTATAAAATTTTTTTAAAAAGAATGAGGCAGCTCTGACATACGTGTGTGTGTGTGTGTGTGTGTGTGTGTGTGTGTGCTACCTGTATCTGCTGCAGGAGCCTCTCTATGATGGCCAGCAGGATGTCCCAGGTGACCACCTGCAGCTCTTTGCCGTACTTCTTTATGAGCCGCGTGACTGACAGAACGATCTCATAGGACACCACCTCGTTAGCGCAGTTCATAGCCTGGGGTCAGAGAGACAGGTCAAAGGGCGTGGTCTAGCTAGGGGTCTTACAAATACCCAAATAAAGCACTGGGACTCAATACACACAGTTACACACACCTTGTAAAACGAGGGCAGGACCAGCGTGGGCGTGTTTTTCAGCGTGGGGAGTCTGTGAGCACCCCACAGCGCCATGCCAACGAAAAACACAGCTCCTCTCAGCAGGGCGGCGTCCTCCGCATACGTCCTACAAACCAAAGACGAGATCGGGGTGAGGGGGACCGAGGGGGGGTTAAACTCGACGCGAGCCCATCTCTCATTCATGCTACAGGTTTACAGAACACACCTTTCCTCCATGATGCGACACATGGTGTAGATAGCACTGTGGCCCAGGTGAGTCCCCAACACCTTCCTCATCAGCTACACACACACACACACACACACACAAACGGTTATCGTTACCATAGCAACAGCTCATCCAGACAGTCTCGAAAAAAATCCAACGACCCGAACAGAAAGAAAAAAGTTCAGAAACGTCTTCAATGTTTACGTAACTTCATCATGTGATTAATTAACGACTCAATAATATTTATCAACTGTGCAGCGTTTCATCACGAAGCCCCGCCCCCTGGATCTGGCGTTTAACCAATCACCTTCCAGCAGGCCTCGCAGAACTCCTTGACGTTAACCGTCCTGCACAGCGTGATGATGAAGACGGTTAGAGAGTCAGATGGCAAGCAGTTGTAACACACGACCGCATCCAGCACCTGTAGAGCTACCTGTAAAAACACACACACACACACCAGATGTGGTACAAAAGCAAACTAGGTTCATAAATGATGCTTTTTTTTTTTATAAGTGTATAACTTTACCTCGATATCTGTGGAGGACGTGGTTCGGTTACACAACTGGCAGATCTTCCTGTAACACAACGACACACCGGATTTGTTCAATAAGGTACGTAACACACAAATACAAAGAGCTCCTCCATGTCGTCATCATATAACACGGTATTGGACTGTGAACTCTGTTGACATTAGGATTATTCCCCATCAGGACAGCCTGATCGTGCTCCCGGACGGATTGACTGGAGCCGGTGAGGCGACTCATTTCTCCCGCGCACACACACACACGTGCAAACACACAATATACCGGACTTTATACATTCACTTACACACTGAAAATATTGTATATAATTGTAAATATTGGTATCTGGTGCACGGCAGTGTCTGTTTTTTGTACAATGCATGTGAGCTACTTCCATGATTGAACTGCAAAAAAAGAACTGCGGTCCGTTTGTGTCTGTGTAAATTCCTAAGTCGGGGACTACATACATACATATCAGGGATTAATTCAATGTTCGAGAAAATGTTTAAACAAATAAACAGTGTACTAGTTTGAATCCACTCTTCAGTGGAGAAGGAGAGAGAAAGAGACAGAGACCAAGAGAGAAACAGAGACCAAGAGAGAGACCGAGAGAGAGAGAGGCAGAGAGGACGTGTGTTTGTGTGCACGACACTTACTGCACCATCAGTGAGACGTTCTGATCCAGGTAGCAGGAGTTGAACTTGACCAGGTTGACCAGCACGTGCAGGAAATCAGCAGTCAAACCCGTTTCCATCCAAACCACCACAAACCGAGCTGAGGTGGATAACACACACACACACACACACACACACACACACACTATATATATATATAATACATTTCACTGTATACACACTCTTTACTGCTGGGAACAAGGAAGCACATTATATACACACACACACACACACACACACACACACACACACTTTTGCTAACAAGTGTGTGAATTATTTTAGATCACAGTAAAAGATATAAAAGCTTATCCTTCCTACAAGATATTTAAATATTTAAATATTAAAAAAAAAATTATAATAATAACCTGCATTTAATAAATAAAAATGTGTGCAGCCTAAAGAGGTTCCCCTCATTCCTAGGTGGTTGCTGCAGTATTCCAGATGGTTGCTAGGGTGTTGGTATGGTATTGCATTTGTTTACTAATGTGATGCTAGACGGTCGCTTTCGTATTTCACTGTGGTGTTTCTATAAAGTGTTGCAGGTGGTAAAAATAAGCGTTAATAGCCAGTTGTGAGGTTGTTACAGGTGGTTTCTACAGTGTTCCAGCTGATCTCTAGGGTTCTACTGAATGCTACCATTTTTCTCAGCACCACAGTGACCCACCTATCTCATCCTCCAGGTAGGTGACATCTTTGCCATTCTCCGTGAGGGCCTTGAACACCCCGAGCCTCTCAGGCAGGTCCTCGTTACACGGCTGGTAGTCCCAAATAATTTTAAAGAAGTACGCTCTGAGTGGACCCAGTCTCTCCCCCTACACACACAAACATACACACATTACAGGATGTGAAAGCCCTTTAGACAGAATGTTTAATAAAAGGACAGCGAGTATGTGTGTCTTACCTGTCCCTGTACTATAGCTCTGAGCAGCAGCAGCACAGCGTGTCGAGCTTCAGGTGGTTGTTCAGGATGCATCATGTCCTCCACCGCCTTCCACAACGCCTCCACAGCATTCTAATACAGAGGGTGCCAACACATATGGGCAAGTTTTAAAACACACACATAAGCTGAAAGTGTGCAACCTGCACACCTATTAAAGAAAAGATTATTTTTAAATGCTAGCCAAGCGCTAAACCTGAGAGGAGTGTACGTTCATACTTTAGCCTGGTCGCTAATGTCAGCCAGTATGAGCTAGACTGCTATTTTTATTATTAACAATAATAACAACAACAACCAGCATTCCGACAGGATTCATTAACAACAGGATTCTGACAGGATTCATTTGTTCTAAAGCTAGCTTACATGCTAGCATTAGCTACCCCGCATCATATTTATCAATTGAGTTAGTGTAGCTAACATTAGATAAACAAACTAGCATTCAAACACAGACTTTTCTAGCATTAGACAAAAAAGACATAACATCCATGTTTCTCACAGCATTTCCTTTTAAATCGTAAAAAACTTTAAAGCTAATACATGCTAACCTGACAAGATTTTTTATATCACAATCTTAACCTATTTTCGATGCTAGGTAACTAGTTGTTTAAAGGGAACTGCTGTCTCTGAGGTCAACTACTAGAAAATTCAAAAACAGCTCGAAAATATTATGCTGTCAGGTTAGCATGTGTTAGCTAGATGGCAAGTGTTAGCTTTGAAAAGTTTTATGAATGCATTTTCGATCAAAACAAATAGTCAGAAACAACTTGGACCATGTTATCTTTCCTTTTGTCACGTTAGTTCATGCTAAAAAAGTTAGGTGTTAGAACGCTAGTTAGTTTGACTAAAGTTAGCTAGATAGATTCTCTGATAAATACAACACAGGGTCGCTCATGCTAGCTCTGACCAGAGACCTTACAGACACACCCACTTTTTGTAATGAAATCTTACCTCCTCAAACTTTTTGGACTTGGCGAGGTCACACACATGGTTGATGACCCTGATTCGGTTACTCAGCCCACACTCCGGAGCTAGCTCCTAAACACACACACATTAAATGGATTTTATTTCCCCCCCTCACAATGAGAACCATTCCCATTTAAACTTGGTAAAACCTCGTCACTTCTCAGACCTTCAGGATGTCGTTGGTGATGATGCACTCGGATGGTCTGCTCTCGGTCTGTTTGGTCGGGATGCGCGGCGTGAGACCGAACACGCCCTTCAGCTTGTCCTTCAGCGACTCCTTACTGGGCTGCTTACTCATGATCCCAGCGCTCAGGTGGACTTACTACTAAAGGACGAAAGAAAAGAAAATCTAAAACAGTGCTTATTAAAACAAACAATCTCGCAAGCACTAATAAAATCATCCCGCAAGCACACTAACACTAATAAATTTGTGCAGATGTTAACTTGTAAATCTAGTCAAATAGCAAAGCACACATTAGCAAAAGCTAACCTAACAGGAGTGATAATACAAACACTATCCAGTTAGCGAAAGCAAGAACTAGCAGACATCAGCTAATACAGCAGTTAGTTTTAATTATATTTGATCTATAACGTAAAATTTAATTCCAAAAACTAGCAACCTGACAGAATTTAAGATTTTTTTTCTTAAAGTCACATTCTGAAATTTTGCAGCTAGCATGAGCTACCAGGTAATAGCCTGATTGGATCTATAACCTACTTTAGCCTCTCTGCTAACCTGATCAAATTCGCTAGCTCTGAATTTATAAGCCATACTCATAAATGTTCGTAGTTTTTGCTGCTAATAGTAGCTAACTAGCTAACAGGAACTGATCTGACAGGATTACTCCGTTATAACGATCAAATAGTAAAATAATTTACTATAAGTCAAGTCAAGTCAATTTTATTTATATAGCGCTTTTAACAAATGACATTGTCGCAAAGCAGCTTTACACAATCAAAAGATGCAAGTTTGTGTAAGATTGGCATATAATATAATTTTAAAAAAAGACCAAACTTGTAGAATTTAGCAGATTATTTTTGTTGTGATATTGATACAATACCCATACATACCACTATTATACTACTATAATATTTCTTTAAAAAGCTAAAATAGACCAAATTGACAGGACTTTTTTTATGTTTAAAAAATATTCAAATAGTCTACGTAAGTATTACATAAAAAAGCTAAACGGACCATTTCTCAAATGCTTTTGTTGTCATATTGATATAATATCTGTATATATATTACTATAATATTATTTTTAGAAAGCTAAAAGAACCAAACTGACAGGATTTCTGAGAGGATTTTGTGTTTATATTTATAAAATGATCATAAATTTAACCTCCAACAAGACAATGCCGCCTTTAGACCACCAGACACTCCTCTTGAGACGCAGTGACACCACATTATCTGGCTTCGCTAAACCGTTAACCGTTTTGTTTTTTGGCAAAAATGTCCAGAATCCAGAAGTGTCAGAAACCACATCGGCATTTCTTTTCGAGGGACAAACATAATTGGTAAATTTTCCACAATGCTAATCTGTTAACTAACAAAAAAAAGAAGTCGTCTAAAGCTATGTTAGCTTGTGTCGAATCGCAACCTAAAGAAGCAAACCGTAAATGACTGATCTGATAAGATAGATGGTGTCTCTTTTCTTCATTATCATTATCATCATCATCATCATCATCATCTACATAAAGCATTCAAGTCTGTGTGACTTGATTGTGCAGATTAGAAGAACCCAGTTCTGAGAGTAAAAACTCCCTTTATTTCTCTATATAATCCGGTGCTACACTAATGCACTTATCCCAGTGTTTCATCAGTGCTTGGACACCATCAATGTGGAAAATGTTCTACCATCTTTAAAATGTTTGCACCGTTCAAATGTTTTACTGCTCATCACCGTACTGTGCTTTAAGTCTTGTGTAAATATAATAATCAATCGGTTTCAATGGAAATTTCATCATGTTTCAAGTGCAGATACTAAGCTTGTGGAACAAACGAGGATCATGTTCATGGACAAGACACATGAAACACTTCCTTCATCTTTAGTAACCGCCTGTTCAGGTCTGCACTGGCTTAAATTACACAGCAAGTAAGACCGGGCTGAACATATTAGGAAATATCGCTGGTATGTGGGAACTGCTCAGAAGGTCAGGGGTTCAAGCCTCAGCACCACCAAGCTGTCACTGTTGAGCGCTTTAGCAAGGAACATAACCTGATCTGCTCCAGAGGCACTGCATCCTGGCTGACCGGTATTAATCTTAAAAGCTAAAATAATATCTGTGTAAGCGGGAAAATGGGCTCTAATTGATAAACTGGAGACATGTAGGCGAGGCTTAGGCCACTCCTCTGAAATCTGGTAAATAAAATTAAAAAAACTATATCTGGGGTATAAACATACCAGTTACAGACCCTGTGATACAGTAGAGGTGGTATCAAAAAGCTTCTTCGAGACTAGATTTCTAACAAGCCAACAGATGGCGTCACAAGGCTGCAAACACAGTCACAGGGAGCACTGCCCTTCATAAGTCAGTGTGCCAAAAGACATCGATACATCATTAGCTGTGCAACTGGTGCTATTCTGACTATGTGGGTTACCACGTCTGCGATTTCATCACGGACAGCAAGTTAGGGAGAAAAAAAAAAAAAAAAGAGCAACATGATAGTCAGCAAATCTGCCACAGAGACGTTTGACATGATTCGGCAAGTTTATGACGATGCTGCAATGAGTCGATCGAGCAGCAAACGCACTTCAAAAGTTAACGAACATCGCCGGAAGAAAATGAGAAATCAGGAAGACCTTCAACAAACTCAACCGCCAAAAATGTCAGCTTTTGGCAACTTGGTCTGCCAAGAACTGCATGTTGAGGACCGTTACCGGTGAATCTCGAAACTTTTTGATACCACCCCATAATCTCATTTGTAAAGCTAATACTAAAAGTATAACTAAAGGAGAAAATTTAAAAGGGGAGGAGCTATATGCGAGTGGGCGTGGCTTATCTTCGTGCTAAGTCATGCACGAAGGCGACTGCGTCTGGTAACGTGCGCAGGTAAAGCGTGCATAAATCATTGATAAGAACTGCTGAGATATAGTTAACTACTGGGTACAAAAGATGAAAGTCTTGGAAGTCTATTTATTCAGCGTTTTTTTAGAACATTATTATAATCACAAACCGATGCAAAAGGTGTCAACTGTCCAAAATATCCAAGCTTTTTAAACATTTCTACTCACAGCAGCCTTTAACAATCTCAGATAGACAACCAAATAAAGGCATCAAATAAACAACCCGGGTGAAGTTAACCTGCACACGAACACAACCTGTTATAATAAACACTGAGGATTCCTCACCACAGCCGTACAGTACAGCAGGTTGTTCATCAGCGGGCTCTCAGCCAATCAAAGCAGAAAACCGCATCAAATTCATGCACAGGGCATTTTCAAGCCGTGCAAATCAGCAAAAATATCCCAGAATAACAAGCAGATCTGCCCCTGCCCCGACCGGAAACGGAGCTTAGTAAAGAAATGAACTTCCGGTCCAATACTTTGCTGTTTGGCGTTGTTTAAAACAAATATATATTTTTTTATTTCTTCAATTTGCATTATAATATGCAACAAGCAAAATTAGTTATTTTCAAATGTGTTCTGTGTGTTTATAAATATATATATTTATGTATTTTTGTTTTAAAAAACTATTTGATTTATATTTTAGTCATTTTATTATTTTTTAATCCACCCGTGTTAGTGCTTTGTACTTTCGACTTGAATAATTGTTATATTTATTATTAAAATTATTTTTTAAAAATAGCGATAATATTCCACCAGGAAAATTAATCCGTTTCCGGAAGTCTACAGTCGTCATGGGAATTGTAGTTCTCTAAATCGTTGATTACCCGGAAGTGACTGAAAATAAATATGCAGCGAGAAATTAAAACTTACAGAGACAATGTAAATTATATATTAGCTTGATTTAATTATCTGAAAGAAACTGGCTTAGTATACAGACATTTTATTTAATAATTGCTTCATTTGTTTGTTTATTTTTGCCCTCCTGCCAATCTGAAGGTCCACACTCCAGTCCAGCAGGTGGCGATAATAAGTTGCACCTACTGGTTGGCTGCCAGCTTCCAGAAACCGCGAAAAAGAAGAACTAAGGACTTTACGCGATTAACTTTGATACGTTTACCTGCTGCTCGGTTGCTAAGTAACGGTTGTTAAAAGTAAAGTAGTATCATATACTTTATCTTTCTGCGTTTGTATTGTTATTATAGATTATAGACGCTCTATTTACACAACTTGGCGGTGTATAGTGTGTACGCTGCAACATAGGAAATTGTTCAATAATTATTACTGTGCAGTAACAATAATAATGATAATGTTTTTACTTTATTTATGTATTTATTTTAGCATGGCTGTGGTGAGAGTCTCGGCCACTTCCGGTTTGCAGTGTTGATGTTTCTGGCGGCTCGTGCTGTTTGCGCATGCGCACCTCATACACAAGGATTCACTGTGAATAAAGTGATAAAAGTGATAAAAACGAGTTTCAGCCAGGAGACAGAAGCCTTGACACGGCTTGCACAAGCTGGACCAGCTGATAAAGTGAAAGGAACCAAGAGAGCAAAGTGCAGGATGGTGGAGGAACCAGGTGAGGAACATACCATCTCTAAAATCAGAGGGGTCTCCATGTGGACATGGTTCTGTAGAAAAGCACAAAGTCATCGGTAGGCTGATAGTCCACCTACTGACAACTGGTTCTGACACTTCCACATTCTGTTGCTTTGCACAATCATAACATCTTCCCTGAGTTTCTTTTGTGTTTTCTTCTTCACTTTACGTCCAACTGTAGGTCTCAGTCGTCCTCCCAGGTTCTTTCAACTAGCCTTCCTTAAAAATCCTTCCCTGATCTTGTCTTGTTCTGTGTCTTAAACACTTTCTGTTCTATCCAGCACTTCCACACACTTTATCTTATCGACACGTTTGCCTTTTAGCACCGCACCCAAAGATCTCTCTCTCTCTTCCTCTTCATCACTGCCCTTTAAAGCCGACTTTCCAGTTTTTCCTTTCCTTAAGTGCTTCCTTCCCTGATCGGTGACTCCACATTCTAAAATACTCTTAACATTGCTTTATACTGTCCCTCCCTCATCATTTGTGTTTTGTGTAATTTAGCAGAGGATCCTGGGGGTAGTGACACCCCTTTAAGATCACCTCGCAGATTGCGGAGGGGTCACGTTAAAGTGGAGTATGAGGACCAGGGGGGACCCAGCGTCAAAAAAGAGCGCTGGGAGCCGCCTGATTGGAGGAGACAGCTGGCATTCATCAGGGAGATGAGGAGTGGGCGGGATGCTCCGGTGGACCACATGGGGGCGGAGAAGTGCTACGACCCAGAAGCTCCGCCCGAGGTGGAGCTCTTCTCCATTGTTTAGGACAGGGGTCTCAAACTCAGTTCCTGGAGGGCCGCAGCCCTACAGAGTTTTGTTCCAACCATAATTAAAAACACCTGATCCAACTAAACAAGTCATTAAGGCTTATTTGAAAACTACATGGTATGTATTTTGGAGCAGGGTTGGAACAAAACTCTGTGGGACTGCGGCCCTCCAGGAACTGAGTTTGAGACCCCTGGTTTAGGATGAAGAGTAAAAAGTCTAGGCATCTGTTAACACTGTCCTTTCTCTCTCTTTCTGTCGGTCTGTCTGTCTCTCTGTTTTTCAGGTGATGCGTTATCAGGTACTGGTCTCTCTGATGTTGTCCAGTCAGACAAAGGATCAGGTGACGGCTGCAGCCATGGAGCGACTGCGTGCGCACGACCTCAGCGTGACCTCCATCCTCAACATGGACGAGGAACAACTAGGCAAACTGATCTACCCTGTAGGATTCTGGAAGGTAATTTTATTTTATGTTTTTCATTTTATATACATGTATGTGTGTAATTGTAAATGTTTTCTCCATCACCTACATACAGACGAAGGTGAAGTACCTGAAGCAGGCAACTGAGATGATCCACCGGGAGTACGGAGACGACATCCCGGACACCCCCGAGGGTTTGGTGCGTCTACCCGGGGTCGGCCCCAAGATGGCGCACCTGGCCATGGACATCGCATGGAAGCGCGTCTCCGGCATCGGTGAGCAGGAAGCAAGGACGTGCACATCATCTGTTATGTCGTAATCAATTTGACGTATTTGGGTGTGTATGTGTTCAGGAGTGGATACACACGTTCACCGGATCTCTAACAGGCTGGGATGGACTCATACTGCCACCAAGAACCCAGAGGAGACCCGGCGAGAGCTGGAGGAATGGCTGCCCAGGTATCCAAAAAATCCAAGGGCGAACAGTTGCACTTCCACAGGATGGCGATGTTTAATGGTTTATCATTAGCGTGAGATGTAGAGGTGGCAATAAATCCTGGTTGGAATTCCGGAACATCAAGGATCAAAGCGAGGGACCATACACACACACACATAACTGTTCACTCACACCAAGGGGCAGTAAAGGGTCACCGGTTCTCCAGCATGTTTTTGGGATGGGGGAAAAAACCGGAGAACCCTGTAGAACACGGTCTAAACGATTTTCCTTCCTCATCTCTCTCTTGCAGAGACCTGTGGAGCGAGATAAACTGGCTGCTGGTGGGGTTCGGACAGCAGGTCTGCTTACCAGTCTCACCTCTGTGCTCCACCTGTCTGAACCAGCACACCTGTCCCTCCGCCCACGTCACCTCACCAACCCGCCGGCCCAAACCCAGCTCTCCGCTGTCTCCCAGGGATCCTGCAATCCTGCGAAAGAACCCTGAAATGAAAGCGGAGACATCCACGCTTCAGATAAAGGAGGAACCAGACACCGTTCCCATTTCCGTCTCTCGTCCACGACGGAAAACGGAAAAAAATACAGGAACGAAAGCGGCATGCAAGGGTAGGAGAAAGGAAGAGAGGAGAGATGGGGAGAACGTTGCGTCTGCTCGGGCACAGAGAACACGCAGAGAGCGTAGACGTTGATGAGAAACCCGAAAATGTTCAGGAACGAACCTGAGGGGACAGACGTGATCTCTTTTTAAAACACGCATGTTAAAGTCAGAACAGAACGAGTGTGTACTGGTAACTTCTCATATTCTGTCTCTCTTTTATTTTTCTAAATAAATGATGTGTATTTCCAAACCTGTCTCTAAACTTTATTCCCGCATTCATCACTGCTACTTTGATGCCACTCTGTACTGCCCCCTAGGGGTAAATGTGTGTGTGTGTCCAGCATGGGTGTATTCCAGCTTCATGGCCACTTATTCTGGAATCGACTACAGATTAAGCAGAAATTAGAAAATCACTTTTACCTGGTCATCTAAAGGAGGCGGGGTTTAATTATTTAAAAAGGGGTGGGGCCATCTCAAACTGTGGTATGTGGTGGTCTAAGTTGGCAGCCAATAAAATTTTTGGTAGTATATTTATTTGCAATTGGATTTATAGTCTAACGGTAGTGTAACTACTATGTGAGTATGTTTAGCTTATTAACTAATATCATTTGTATTTATATTAATTTCTCATCAACAATTTTATGTAAGTTCTGGAAATGACTTTTTCTTCCACTAGAGGGCGATACAACTACAATTAAAAGTTAAACCAAACGAAACACACACTTGTGGTTGATGAAACATTTGAACCTTTAAAAATATTCGACATTCTCTTTCTTTCTTTCTTTCTTTTTTTGAGAAAGCCTGACCAAAATACTATCCTTCAGAGTAAGTTTAGAGTTGATGTTATTAGTCTTTCGGCTGCTCCCGTCAAGGGGTCGCTACAGCGGACCATCCGATCCACATACATCTTTGGCACAGGTTTTATACCAGACACACTTCCTGACACAACCCTCTCGTTTTATCCGGGCTTGGCAGCTACACTGCTGGGGTACGGGCAAGAATCGAACCCAGGCCTTATGCATGGCAGGTGAGAAACCTACCACTGAGCCTAAGTGTAGATATCATTATTTGTGAGATAGAAAAATCGCCTGCCATGCAGAAGGCCCTGGTTTGATTCCCGCCCAATTTACAAACCCCAGCCACTGGATGCAGTGCTGGTAAATCAACGCCAAAGGTGTGTGTGGATCGGATGGCCTGCTGTGGTGACCCCTTGCTGGCAACTTGCCAAAAGACTAACATATGTAGTGACCAAGGGGTTTGGAAGTCACTTTGGTGAAAGAAGCTGCGCGGTTTATCTTTTCTATTATAAAACCATCTCTAGGACCCTTGATGCTGTACAGATTCTTAAACCGTGAATGATCAATCAATCGATCAATCGATCAAAGGAGTTATGTGTTTCTTTGTTTGTGACATGTTCTAGCCTTAAAGGACTTCAAAAAGACGAAGACTTAATACTTAATGCTTTCATGTAGAAATGATTTAAACACTAATACTGATGGTTTCTCAAAGCTGCAATAATAATAATAATAATAATAATAATAAAAAAAAACAGAAATAAAAAAAATATATACAGTATATATTAAAACGTGACACCTGCAAGCATATGGACCCACTTAATATCAGTGCATTCATTTGTATAACCATTTAATGTAATCTCTGTAATCTAAAACAAACAAATCCTGAGAATGTCTATAGTCATTTATATCCTGACAGTATCAGGATGTAAGTTTTATCAGTGATATGGACGTGATATTAAACAGACCAGCTTTAATCAGAGAGTACAGGTTTTGTATAAACTCAGATATGCTTTCTGTTTATAGGCTTGTGGACGGTCATCAAAAACAGTCGGGATGCTGTGAGATGTAACTTAGAGGTGAAAAATCTATAAGCAGCGTTGAAGTCAAACCAGGACTTCAGTCACAGTACGGTGATGAGACTGTTAGTCACGGTACATCATTTGAATGGTGGATGAGGTGTGGCTCGGAGCCCACTGCATGAACATTCGGCGAGTAGAACGTCTTGAAAACCATCAGAGACACATCTATGTGTGTGTGTGTGTGTGTGTGTGTGTGTGTGTGAACTGTACACACAATCATTCAGCAGCAGTGATTGTTGGTATTGACACGTCCCTCATACAATCCTGATTCTCGCTCCAAGCCATTTCCATTCAAGGAGTTCCTGGGAGGCTAGGGTTTCAGACGTGAATCAGACTGGAGGATCGATCACGGCTCCGGCGTTCTGAGAAAACGTTCTACCTTGATGGTAAACAAGTGCTAGTGGAACGCTGGGATAAGTGCATTAGTGTAAACATTGAGACTCTCATAACAAATAATATTCTGCACAAGCAATCAAAAGTCCCGCTTTGACTTGAACACCCACTGTAGACCAGATCCAGCAGGGAACATTCTGGAGACTGGAGTCGATCAGCTGGAAAGCGGGACGAGGAAAAGTTCCGGTTGTGTGAAGTTTATCATGGGAACAGATCGCTGGCCAATCTCCTCCCTCTGTCTCACACACACACACACACACTCTCTCTCTCTCTCTCTCTTCCTCAGGGATTACAGAGCTCGGGTTTCCTGCTTTCCCTGCAACAGCGTCTGGACTCGTTGTGATATATTTTGCTCGTCAATCCTTGAGAACAAATCTCCTGTTCATGTCCAAGTTCTGTCTTCATTTTTACACGAGGACTTTATGACTGATCGGTGACTGCAAACTGATTTGAGAAACAGTTACAGAAAGAAGAAGAAGAAGAGGAGGAGGAGGAGGAGGAAGGTGAAGCACCTGTCCCGTACACATTGGTGGGGTAAAAAAAAAAGTTTTGGGATGTTTTTTTTTTCTGTCGCTAAGTCATGTGAGATGAGAGAAGGTTCGAGGACAAGCGTTGATGTTTGAAGGAGTGCTGAATTTATGGATATTGTAGTCTAGGGTTTCACTGAATGTACGATGGAATGAATAAATATTCGTCTTATTAAGAGTTGTGGTTTTTGTACGCTTTTTCTCTCTTTAAACTCCTTCACTCGAGACAGGACCCTGCTGAGCGGTTCAGGGTCAGAGGTCATTTGGGAGGCCCTGTGGCGACGCCGGGATTAAAAATAGCCCAGAGGATGATCTGAGCAGAGACGGAGGAGGAGACGGAGGTGGAGAAGACGCCGAACACGATGACGACGACGACGATGATGATGATGAGGGATGACAGCGTGCAGAAGGAGATGGAGGAGAGGAACCTGCGCCCCCGACTCTGCTACCTGACCAAAGGCGAGCGCGGTTACGGGTTCCACCTGCACGGAGAGCGCGGCAGCGGCGCGCAGTTCATCCGCAGGATCGAGGCGGGGTCTCCTGCGGAGCTGGCGGGACTGAGGTCCGGCGACCGCGTGGTGGAGGTGAACGGAGAAAACGTGGAGAAGGAGTCGCACCAGCAGGCGAGGACACCCACTTTAACCCTCATCTGAACACAAACTGTACCGTCTACCGTCTGCCTTCTGTTTTTCTTCTCTCTTTACTCCATCACCACGTGTCCCACTTACTTGTCTCCTTTTATTTTTAGGTTCTCTTCACTTCTCCTTATACAGATCTCTCAACTTCTTCTCATCGCTTTTTTTCTTCTTCTCCTGCTATTTTCTTTTATCTTCTCTTTTTCTTATCTTTCCTTCAGACTTAGATGTTTTCTTCCCTTATTTCCTTCTCTCCTCTGCTTTTCTTCATGTCTTCTCTTCTCTACATTTCCCTTCTCATCGTTTTTATCATCACTTGTCTTATCTTTTGTCTTTTCTCATGACTTCTTGTCTTTTTTCTTTTCTTTTTTCCCCCATGGCTGCTAACCTTCTCATCAATATGCTTCTCTTCTTGTCTCTTTCTTTTCTCATCATTTTTCTGAATCTTCTTCATTTCATGTCTCACTTCTTCTCGTCACTTGTTTTGTGTTTTCCCTTTCCCTCTCTACTGTGCTCGTCTAAGGTCTTCTCTTCCTTTGATCTTTTTGCTTCTTGTCGATTAGCTGCCCAACTTTTATCTTTTTTTTTTATTTACTCATCTCATTTAATCTCATCTCATGTCTTCTTGCCTCTTTTCTCTTTGTCTTATATTTTCTCTTCTTATCTCATTTCTTCTCTTCCTGTCTCTTATCTACTTGCTTCCTCTAATTTTTCTTGTCTGATTGTTCCTTTCCTTTTTTATTTTCACCCTTCTTTTCTTCTCATCTCTTTTCTTGTTGTTTCTTCTCTCTCTTCACATCTTTTCTCCTCTTGTATTATTTCTTTTCTTCTCTTCTCCTTATGTTTCTTCTTATCTCCTCTTGTCTCATCTCTTCTTTTCTCACCTCTTCTCTTCTTGGATATTTTTTTCTTGCCTTATCTTTTCTATTCTTCACATCACTTTTTATCTTTTCTTTTTTTTGTCTCTTCTCGTCATCTCTTGTCTTATAATTTCCCCATTTCTCTTCCCTTCTCTTCTCTCCTGAGAGTTAGTCTGCTATATTAACCGGCACGAGTGAAGTTAGCATTAGCTCAATCACAGTTGCACCGTTATGATAATCACATAGCTTACCGTTTGAAATGAGACAAACCGGTCTGGCGGCTTTTTTTCTGCCACTGGCTGTCTATAAACTGCGATGTGCTAACGGTTAACCTCGTTGTTAGCGTTTCATGTGCGCTGATGTTTTTTTAGAGAGATGCCATGTAATGTGATGAAATTCTTTTAATCTTACAACTTCTTGCCTGAAGTTATTCATCCGCTATTATTTTATTCTTTCTTCATTATTCAACTGTTCCCTTACTTACTTTCTTCCTTCTCTTCTCATTCATGTCCTTGCACTCCCCTCGTTTGATCCCCATCTGAAATACAATTTTTTTTAAAAAACCTATCTCTTAATCCTTATATCATCTTCTCTTCAACATCTCTCACAAATTTCTGTCTCTCTTTCTTTCCCTCTATCAGGTGGTTCAGAAGATCATGGAGGTGGAGAACAGGACCAGGCTCTTGGTGGTGGATCGGGAGACGGACGAGTTTCTGCACCGCCACTCTCTCCCATGCTCCGAGGACCTGGCTGTGGAGATGAGCTGCCTCGTCGCCCCTCGCACCGCCTCGTCTTCCCTTGCTTCTTCCACCCTGAGCTTCTCCTCATTGTCGCGTGACTCCCTCACCCCATCTCCTCACGGCTCCATCATTTTATTGCCACGAGACCCCAGCACTGACATACACTCCGTTACTCCGTCACTGCTGTCCAAATCCATCACTTTATCACCATCTGACTGCATTGCTCCATTAACCAGTGATTCCATTATTCCATCACCAGAAAACCCTACTCCATCACCAACACGCAAATCTGTCATTCCATCACCAGAAGACTCTATTACTCAGGCATCAAGCAACTCCATTAGTCAATCACTATGTGAATCATTCATGCCCTCACTGGTTACCTTCATCACTCAATCTCCTTATGAATCCATCACTCAAACTCCATCAGACTCCATCCCTCAGTCTTCATCCAACTCCATCATTCAATCTCCTTCTGACTCCATCCCTCAATCTCCATCCAAATCAGTTATTCAGTCTCCTT
>QMIH01000754.1:83221-105486 GCA_003987875.1 Clarias batrachus
TCTCCTTATGACTCCATCCCTCAATCTCCATCCAACTCCATCCCTCAATCTCCTTATGACTCCATCCCTCAATCTCCATCCAACTCCATCCCTCAATCTCCTTATGACTCCATCCCTCAATCTCCATCCAAATCCATTACTACTTCTTTCAGCAGAGAAAAATCAGATGAGACCCCTAACACAACAGACATCATCATCACCACCACCAGCACCAAGGTAAGACCACATTCATTGATTTATACATTTTGGGCAGGAACCCAAGCAGGTCCCTTCTCTCCACACTAATCCATGAACCAGTCCATAGAGACCTGAACACTTCTCAGCTCTTTAACAAGCTCTGAGTGAATGCCATTTCACTTCAGTGCTTGCTTTTGATAAATTCCATTTGAGACGACAAACATTATTGCACTTTTCTTGTTTATTATTTTGTTTATTATCTGAATATGAATATTATCTAAATTATCTACAGACAGAACGCAGGGTTAATCGTGACCAGTTCATCCATATTTCTAGCTGGAGAGCACAAGGTGATTGGCGTTTGAGTTCTGAATCCTGACAATGCCAAAGCAAAACTGGCTGTCCTGCCTAGGTGTTTGGGACATAATCTGTCTTCCTAGTCTGTTTCAAGTACACTAGCCAATCACAGACATCTGTTAGTTCCAAGGATTCTGAAAAATGATGCAATTCTTCAAATGACCGCTGGCTCCAAAACCAAGTCAATCCCCATAGACCCTCATGTTTCCATATTTAAACATATTTACAGCCTGGCTCCTTAGGTTAATTGCTATAGCATCTGCATTGCTAGCTGTCACTTTAGCTAATCAGCTAACTGGAATCATTGTGGTTTAACTTACACAAGTAATGTAGGAGTCGACACAGGACAATGTGAAGGTTACAGATGACAGAGTTCAATTAAATGCAAAGAGCAATAGCATAGAAATTAATGCTAACTACCTTAGTATTTTAGCTAAGCTACAGCTAACCTAGCTGGCTTGTGGTGAGGCATGTTCCAACACACAGCCACGTTCTCTTCACTCTCCACCAATTTTCATTTACGTTTATGGATTAACCGGGGTTTAGTCAGCTCCTGCCAAGACTAACAATAGCTCCCACAGTTAAGCCTTAAAACCGCTCTTCAGAAAAGCAACGGGTGACGGCACCGAGGGTTCATCCTGTTTTTTTGTGTGGTCTATGGTCGACACTGTTGATAAGGCTACACCTGAGAGTAAACTTTCTGAGTGATGGTGTAGGTGTGGTTTCTGTCCCTGTCATACCCAGCCAAAGGGGCGTGTCCTGTCTATATGAAGTCAGTTAAGTCCTGTGACATCTCTCACTCCATTTCGTGTGCGAAATTGAACAGCAAATGCAATTCAAAATTTGGGGTTAAATGAGAGAGAAATTATAAAAAGCAGCATTGTCCTCTTGTTTGTACATCACTGTCTTTACATACGCCATCGCCTTTTTTTCCCCTGAGAAGGGCCGAGTTAGATTCTTATAATTAGATCAAATGTAATCTTCTTGTGTGGGCAAACAATGAAGTCCATAAAAAAATTTAAAAAATCAAACAATAACGAGATCACTGATGTAGTTCTAAAAATAGCTTGACAAAGTGATTAGTGTCTTTTAGAGCTACTTAAAGACACAGCAGGAAACCTCTCTAGGACATGGATAGTTAAGTGTGTGCGTCTGCATGTGTGTGTATTGTCATAGGAGGATGCTGTGGTGACATTAATTTATAAGCAGTACGGATGCTGAGACATCATTGGCATTAGGTTGTTTTTTAATCTTATAAATTACTTGGATGAAATAATGACGTTGACGAGCATTGAGATAATGTCGATACAACAGATTTATGTTTGAATCAACATTTATTAATAGCGTGTCGACTGAAATAATTCCTTGGAACGGGAGCTAGTTGATGGCCGGACTGGGACGCGACCCCTGGTCTCAAAAGTACAATTACCGTGTGTCTATCGACGCTCCGTGAGGAAGCTTGTCACATATCCTAGTAAACAAAATAATCCTCCAAGTCTAAACATACTGGACAATGTAATTTACCAGACCGTTAAATCGGAAAGCAAATTTGCAACGCCTAACATCTAAGACCCGTGCCGCGGCCATCATCACAACATTGTTGTAACCAAATTATCCTATCTAATGTTAGGGCTTTTACTCGGGTGTTTTCATCAGCTCGTTTTCAAGTTCTAGTCTAACCAGAACCCTGAGCTAAATTGAGCAAAACAGTACTATTTAGTACCTGGACCATACACTTCAATGCCCTACGCAATGGTTTTGGGAACGCTCGGGCTGCTGTGATGAACATCAGCATGGCTGTGATGAAAGTGTAGGCGCAAGGGTGCAGCCCGAGTACTGAAGATATCACAGCCGAGCTGATGTTCAGCACAACAAGATGACCGTGAGTGTGACATTGCTTTCCCCAAACACCATTTATTATTAAGGGATTACGATTTGCTTCTTCATTTAACCAGTTATTTTGCTCCACCCGCACATATTCTTCCATACCTTGTGGAACCAACTAACCGCAACTGACAGTTAGGATAATTACCAGGGAAAGCAGTTTTAAATTCCTACTGGTACTATAAAGATGAGGAGAATTAACCGTGGAGGTGATGGACAGTCCTGAGCCACTTAAGATTTACTTTATATTTCCACTGCTTATGCTTTAGAATATCAGCGTTGTTAACTTCTGAGTCAGGGGTCGAATCCCAAATAGCGTTAAATGGAAACCTAGTGCGCTATGTAGGGTGTAGAATCCCTTGTTCCACACTTCAAGTAGTGACCTTGATCAGGGGTTAGAGAGGGATTTGGGATTTATAGATGTAAATAAAGAACACGGATGGTTCAGAGGCAATTAGGCAGATTAGTAAGTGTTACATTTCGTGGTAAAAGTGCTTCCGTGACTTTTTGAATGTGGGTTTGGTCAGGCAGCTGCTGTCTCATCAGTACCGGGGACCGTACAGACGTACAGTACTTTCACCCATGCTGTGACTGACAGTTAGTGTAATTAGTGATTATAGAACACCTGGGACGCCGAGTTAAACATTACAGTCCTGTTATTATCTATTATCATCACTCATGATAATGCCTCTCGTCAAATCAGAACAAACTGTTGTATAATATTTAATATATAGAACAATTATATTTAAATAGCTCACAAACCGTGGATCAAAAAGGTTCATTTGTTCTTTTGGGGTAAATCTTAAACTATAACCTTAGAACAGTGTCTCCACCAAAGAAGGTTCTGAGAATTAGAATTGAGAACCATCCAAGGAACCCCCTTGAGATCTCCAGATGGTTTTGCAATTGAATTGTGGTGAAATGTTCATGTTGAGCAATTCGTGTTTAATTTGTTCTTTTATTCAAATACTGTTTTTGTTTTTACTTCTGGTTTTCATTCTAACCCCCAGACGTCTCTGGGCGGATGATACGTAGATTCGCATTCAACTGATGAGGTCACATATATCATCTCCTACTGATGACCTTTCCACGCATGGAGGTTCGTGCTGTGTCGTCCGATTCGAATCTTGCATGTTATTAAATCATTTTCGACCGGGATTTCCCGATCATCCTGTGAACCAGTCCGTATTCGCAAGTCTGTTCGCGACGCTGCTGGTTTGCGCTCAGGATGGAGTCGCCCTACGTCAGGGCGGTCTAAATCTGTTAACGCGTGATGCTGGAACGCAAATCAAACTGATTTCGGTTACAATAACACCAGAAATGACCGCCATCGCCGAGATCTTAACTCTCCGAAAGGGCTTAATTGTTTTTAGTTCTTTTACAAAACACCCGAGTGAACCGAAGTGTATAACAGGAAGTCCAGGAAGCAGACCTCGACCCACCCTGCAGAGCGGCCACTTCCCAGACCCCCTAAATTTAGCCGTTCAAATTCCGAGAACGTGAGCGTCGACACGTGAAGGGCAAGAGAGCGATTTCTGATAGAGTCAAGAACAAGTGCGACAGTAACTTTAATTAACGTTTAAATCTCCTTCTTAAAACTACTCATTATTTAGCTTATATAACATACTGTGTATTATGTAGAGTAATATAATACAATGATTGTATTACTCTATATAAGAATCTTAATTAATAGTGGTATTAATTCATTTTAGTTCTTTTTTTCATTCAGTTTTATGACTGAGTTTATTTTTATTTAACACTTTTAGACTCGTTAGTCATGTTGAAACAAACTTCATGGTTATTAAGACTGAACTCGAGATGACGTTCATTGGCGACTGCTAGTATTTACTGTAGCTGTGAGTTTGAGCTGCTGTTTGGGTTTGAAACAATGCAGGAGACTGTAGCTGTGTGATTTAAACTCTTAACATCCTGGTCATCAGGAGGCGTGGCCTGTGTTTGTGTGTATGTGTCAATCTTAGTGAAAGGGGCGTGGCTTATGTGTGTGTCAGTCTCAGTGAAGGAGGCGTGGCCTGTGTGTGTCAGTTTCAGTGAAGGAGGCGTGGCTTATGCATGTTATTCTCAGTGAAGGAGGCGTGGCCTGTGTGTGTCAGTTTCAGTGAAGGAGGCGTGGCCTGTGTGTGTGTCAATACCAGTGAAGGAGGCGTGGCCTGTGTGTGTCAGTCTCGGTGAAGGAGGTGTGGCCTGTGTGTGTGTCAATCTCAGTGAAGGAGGCGTGGCCTGTGTGTGTGTCAGTCTCGGTGAAGGAGGCGTGGCCTGTGTGTGTCAGTTTCAGTGAAGGAGGCGTGGCCTGTGTGTGTGTCAATACCAGTGAAGGAGGCGTGGCCTGTGTGTGTCAGTCTCGGTGAAGGAGGCGTGGCCTGTGTGTGTGTGTCAGTCTCAGTAAAGGAAGCGTGATCTCTGTTCTTTATTCCTCTGTTTCTTTCTCTCTGCCTCTTTTGTATACATCTATGACTCTCTGTCCCCCTCTCTCCATCTTCATCATCATCATCATCATCATCATCTCTATCTCTCCAAAAAACGTCCAAATCTCATCTTTGGTCTTCCTCTAGACCTCCTGCCTGACAGTTCACACTCTCTCCTCTGAACATGTCCAAACCTGTCTGTCCATCTGGCCGCTCTGGCTTTGTCTCCGAAACATCTCACATGGGTTGTCCCTCTGATGGACTCTCCATCCTCGTCACTCCCAAAGAGAACCTCAACATTTGTATCTCTGCTGCCTCCAGCTCTTCCTCCAGATCTTTCTCTCTCTCTCTCTCCATCCCTTCTTCTTTATTACTCTTTTCCTCTTTCTGTCTCTATATGTCATTCTCTCATCCACCTCTCCATTAGAGGTGTGTATTGTGTTCGAGTCTCATCCTTCTAGATTATTCTCTCCATCTTTCTGAACGAGAGAAGATTAAAGTACAGTTGAATAGATAAAAAAAGGATTTATTCATCTTTTTCTAATGAAATGTCCAGGCTGTGATGGGCGGGGCTTCTAACGATCCATAGCTATACATAAAAACACTTTTGTCTGTGTGTGTGTGTGTGTGTGTGTGTGTGTTATTAATAAATTATTTATTTACAGGGTCACAATATTAATTTTAAACCTCAACCTCATGCTCAACGCCTAAGGGCTACTGTACAAAGCACTCAGCTTCCTACTCTGTATGTGTGTGTGTGTGTGTGTGTACTGGGGTTTGGTTACTTGCTGTTTTTCCCCCCAAGAGTATGAGGAAGTGATGTATTGTTTAGTTGTGTGTGTGTGTGTGTGGGGGGGGTGGTTCAGAGATTCGATTACTCTTTTTAGCCCTCAGGACTCCACACACACATGTCCAAGGCACTGTCCTCCTGTTCCTTTCTTTGTTTGTGTGTGTGCGTGTGTGTGTGTGTGTTGTGAGCGTGAGGCCCAGGGGATTAAAACTGTTCCCACCCCTGTATTGTTTAACGACAGGAAGTGACATCGTGTCATAGAGAATGTCCTGTACTGGGTGTGTTTAATGTCTTTCTTTAGGGAAAGAATATAACACACACACACACACACACACACACACACACACACACATCCATGAGAAAAGCTTTAGGGTTTTTACGTCATTCTACCTTAAAATGACATCTGTTTACAGACTGACTCATCCTTCACTGAGACTGACACACACAGGCCACGCCTCCTTCGTTGAGATTGACACACACATAGGCCACACCCTCTTCAGACAAACTGACACTCACCTAGGCCACGCCTCTTTCACTGAGACTGACACACAGGCCATGCCTCTGTCACTGAGACTGACACACAGGCCACGCCTCCTTCACTTAGACTGACACACACAGGCCACGCCTTCTTCACTGAGACTGACACACACAGGCCACGCCTTCTTCACTGAGACTGCCACATACAGGCCACGCCTCTTTCTCAGAGTGTCTTAGTCATGCATTTTGTACACAGATAGTAAAGTTATCTGATATCTGGGTCGGAGAAACATAAAATGTGAAGATTAAATCAATCGAATAATGTGTGTGTGTGTGTGTGTGTGTGTGTGTGTGTGTGTGTGTGTGTTATAGGAGACATCAGGAACAGATGACATGGAGATGCGTGACCTGAGGCCGCGGTTGTGTCACATAGTGAAGAACAAGCAGGGTTTCGGCTTCAACCTGCACTGTGATAAGCGCCGCGTGGGGCACTTCATCCGCTCGGTCGACCCTGACTCTCCCGCGCACAGAGCTGGACTGCAGCCCGGGGACAGGCTTATCCAGGTGAGTGGCGCAGACTAACCCCAATTCCACGGGAGAGACACTGGCACGACTGGAGAGAGACAGCTCTCCATCGTTTTCTTTTTTTTTCAACACTTTGCATAGCCCCTCCTCCAGCTGGAGTCCTGAGCACGGTTTTTAAGGAAAGTCCCATTTCCAGTCTTCTGATTGGCTAGAAAAATGCACTTCCACGAGGGTGAGAGAAATGGACGAGGAGCCGATTTACATTCAAAGCTGAAACGGGGTCTGGGGTTCTTTTATTTTAAGCACCACCAGGCTTCCACTGTTGAGCCTTTCCGAATGTCACTTAACCCCTTTCTGCTCCAGGGGGCGCTGTATCCCGGCTGACCCTGCGCTCTGACCCCACCTTCCTAACTGGGATATGTGAAAAAATCATGTCACTGCTCTATAAAATACATGTAGTGTACAATCTTCATATTGGACTTGCATCTGATCTAGGACCACATACGAAAGTGACTTCTGAAAAACACCAGATTTGTGCGTTCAGACACTGTCACGTTAAAAAACAGCTCCCACTCACTTCAGGCGCTTAATGTGAGCTGAAACCCTAACAGAAGCGTTTTT
This sequence comes from Clarias batrachus, assembly GCA_003987875.1. Classification (NCBI taxonomy): domain Eukaryota; kingdom Metazoa; phylum Chordata; class Actinopteri; order Siluriformes; family Clariidae; genus Clarias; species Clarias batrachus. The sequence goes on from QMIH01000754.1 coordinate 90,476, forward strand.
GGCGATGTCTCCTACTCTATGAAAATGAGCAGAATATGGGACATTTAAAACACTTTGTCGCAGCATTCTGTGATGTAATCAATGACGCGAAGACGAATCTGTTTTTACAGCAGTGACGTCTGCTTTCTTCCCCTCAGAGCAAGGTCACACGAGCTGGATGTCACCCATATCTCATGACTCGCGGTCTTTGTTTGTCCTACAAACTTCTACATATATCTGACACGCCTCCAGTCCCGAGCTTATTCCTATCTGTATCCGTTTACACAGTCAGGTCTCTTCTGTTCTTTCGTGAGTAATCGATTCATACTTGGTTGCGCTGTCAGCACAGGACGAGGTGAAGAGTGATAACCCTAAAAGTCGTGTTTCTTCCCCGTGCGTGGACTTGTAGTTTTTGCAGGCGTACTCTGTAGCAGGGTGTTCTCTGACCTCATCCGTCTCGACACAAGATAAGCAATTAGGATGGAGGTAAGGAAAGAGATAAGTGGTCTGTGTGGTTGTTTATCCGTGCAAACCCTTTCTGAACATCTTATCACGTTAAATGAGCTGTGGACAAGCGTTGGCACATTTGGGTAACCAGGAAGGGAGACCAGTTGCTGAAGCTGTAACTGCTCATGTTTGTTCATCTGAAGAACACTTTGGAAATAAAACTTCTACTTTGACGATCCTGTCTCCAGATTTACCCTTCCACCATAATGCATCTGCCATGGAACTAACTACGACATTCCTTTAGCTTTATTTGCCCGAGAATTTACGGTGTTGTTTAATAAATAAATCCATAATCTAGTCGATGTTCAGGATGGTTCTAGGAGTTCCAGGTGATGTCCGGATCTTCAGAAGGGTAATCGAATCCGGTATCATTCGAACAGGACGAGAAGCGTGTTCTGATTTCAGGCTGGTCCGACCGGCTTCTCTTGATACAACCGGCCTTAGTGCACCGCCTGGTGGTTAGACTGTGTTGGTATGTTTGTGTGTTCAGGTGAACGGCAGGAACATCGAGGGTTTGAGGCATGCGGAGGTGGTGAAGATCATCCAAAGTGGAGGAGGACAGACCAAGATGTTGGTGGTGGATCCAGAAACGGACATTCTGTTCCAGAAACTGCGAATCACTCCGACTACGGTGCATCTTAACGGTGAGGTTAGAGCGCATGGTTGGGGGTCTAGATAAAGAAAGTTATAGTTTGCTAGTTCGTTAGATATCTCCAGTTAATAGATTTGCAATAAATAGAACATTGGCTTAGTGATTAGCACAGTCATCTTACATCTCCATGGTTGAGGGCTCGAAGGATTTCCTTCAGCTAAGCTTTGTTTAAAAATAGCTTGAAGTGTATGACTGGCTTGTGTGCCTGTGTAGGTTGGGGTTCTCAGTAACGTAACTCCCCTTACAGCATTAACTGTTGGCGTGAGGTCAAATCTCACTGAAAAACTGAAAAAAACGCAGGTTTTTAAAAGGCCTCCACTGGATTAATCTCTGGTCAGTAGGCGTGGCCAAATGTAAATACCACCCAACGAAATCAGAAACCACAAAAATCTCTATCTCACATGGGTTGTCCCACAAAACGATGAAGAGGCTCCAATACTGACATGTAACGACTGATGTCTTCAGAGCTTTGAGTCAGCGTTTTTCTTTTCCGTCTCTCTGACAGAGGATTGTGTGGACGGTCCGATCATCGAGAGTCCGACCTCAACGTGTCCAAACACAGACGGCTCTGTGTCTCCTACAAAACTCCCCAATGGCTCGATGACGCAACCGCTCGCTCTGATCGATTCACCGACCACAAACGGCTCTCTGAAGCACCAGAGTCACGGAAGCACGTCCTCTTCCAGGTCCGTCGCTTCAGAGACGAGTGAGGAACTGAGCACCTCTGACACGAAGAAGGTGTGTTTGTTCAAAAGATACATACAGAGCTTAGCAAGTGAAAATAAAAAAAAAAAGTCTAAATTATATATAGACTATAAACTGTAACAACCTTGACTCTATTGAAGATGTTTTTTTGCAGTTGTATAAAAATGCTCCATGTTCTTTGCAGCTGTTGCATTCAGAGCAGAGCAAGCGCAACAGCGCCCCCTGTGTGCAGGAGAAAAAGGCGGTAAAGGATCCGGACCCGCTACGGGCGAGCGGCCTGAACCTGAGCCCAACAGCGGCTGAGGCCAGACAGAAGGTCAGGTCCAAGAAAGCCAACAAGAGAGCGCCCCCTATGGCCTGGAACAAGAAATACGAGATCTTCAGCAACTTCTGAGCTGAAGCTCTAACAGAGCCGGGATTCAGCATTTTACCCTGGGAACAAGAAACTGGGAAATGAGTAGATGAGAAGACTGCCTTGTTTTCAACCCTGCTGGCCTCCAAGCTTTCTACAATAAAATAAATTTAAAAAAAAAACATAATGAGCTAGATCTCAGGAAAACTAATGATAACTGCTGTAACGCCAGTTGTTAAGTAAAAAGAGAGACAGTAACAGATAACTGGAGAGAGATTAAGAGTGAAGTGACAAGTGAGTGAATGTTGGGAAATGAAGGTGAAAAGTGAGAAGGAAAGTAAATGATGTGCAATGGCGTCAACTTTGATTGACAGTGAAATGAAAACACTTTTTATAAGAGAGATAAAGAGAGAGAGAGAGAGAGAGAGAGAGTTTCCTCGTTCACATATTGTTTTTTACGTAAAGTGTGTTGGGTGTAACCGAGCCGTATCAGCTGACGTTTTAGTCCAGACACACAGAAGTAATATACAGAAAGTATTGGATCGGTTTCTGGTGCCAAAACTATATTTAATATTTTAAACAAGCCGCACTTACTAAAGAAATGAAGTATCGGGGACACGATTCTGGCATCTGTAGCATCAATTACATTCGAGGTCATAAATGATCAATAATCATTTTTTTAATACATAACAATTACAATTAACCAAGAAATGAACTCTGTATGAACACTTTCCTTAGTTGAGTTTAAGTTCAACTTTATTTTCCTTTACACAAAGTTGGGGTTTTATTAACCTTAACTTTAACTGCTCGTTAAAACTAAATCTAGTAAATAGTTTATTAGTGGTGGATTAAATGCTTTTCAACATGGATGTCTGATGATAAGAAATGGCTGCCTATTAGCTGTGTCTCGATTCATGGGGCTTCGTCTTTTGAAGGATGCGCTGCACACACCTTCTCTGGATGTGTAGATCACAAAGGCCTACGTCAGGTCTACAGAGGATTTCCTATTTGCGTCACCAGCCGTTTCCACCCTTACAGTCGCGTCATTTGTCGCCGCTGCCGGTGACTAGCAACCTTCACTCCTGCAGCTGGACTTGTTAGGAAGAGTTGTATAAATTGAGACGAGTCACCTCTGGCGCCGCTCGGTTAACATCGGATTTAACGTAGGGAGTGGGCTTCACGTAAGCCCTCTTGCTTTTTTTTGTTTAATATTTAATATTTAAGAGTATTATTAGCTATTTGATTGAGTAGAAAGGCAGTGCCTGTATTCGACAGTGTACTCCACCTGTCCTGCGTTCTCCATCGTCTCTTTCCTGGCTAGCTAACAATAATAGGATAGGCTGGGCCGCGTTGTCAGGGGAAATGATGGCCGCATTTGTCATTTAAAATGGGACAGCCTTAGTCGCGACGCTGTGATGTAATCGATCTCCACATGATGCAGCCTTTTGAAGGGTGCGGCCCTCACACAGCTCATGACCGCGTAACGATACCAAATGGCTGGCTTATTCATAGGCTTATTCATAATTAAACATTAAACACTTACTAAAATGGTTTGGGTGGCTGCGTAATGTTTTAATGTCAGAGTTACACTCACTCTTGTCTGATCAGCATCATCATTTCAAACACGAAGCTCAGGACTGGAACACTCATCATGTACACAGGTCCGTCTGCTGTAACTACAGCCTCGTCGTATCCCACTGAATCTTCATTCTTCGTTACACGCCTGACACATAATCCAGAATATATCACCTATTCGTCACATATGACTAACACTTAAAAATTTTTGTGATTTAGACTCAAGTTTTGCAAACGTATCTAAGAAAACTTTTTAAAAAGGATTTTGTTGTCGGCTTTCAGAAACTCGCAGTCTCAGTGTGACGGTTGAACCCTGAACCGGGAACCGACACAGTAATAAAGCACGATATAACAAAAGAAAATGAGCACAAGAATTATTATGACACTAATCTCTACTTCTGTTTTAAAAAGTCTCATATTACTATACTGCTTTTGTTTCTTTTATGTATAAAAACTGTTTTTATGAAGTTTAATGAAATTGGATTAATATTCATAAATTCTTTCTATCTGTTTCTGAAGCAGTTAATCAAGTCAAATGAAACGTTTCGGAAACTTGATGCTTTTAGTTTTAAGCAAACTTTTATATCTTTATGAAATTTACAGAATGTTTTCTTTACAACTTTGTATTTTTATATTCACATGTTAAGACTCTATATACAGTATTTATGTTACAACTCAACATCATTATAAATAATTAAAAAATTACAATTTCTGTCTTTGTGAATTTCTTTAAAACCAAATTTATATTAATTTTACTTGTTTATTTACAAATTTAGCTTTTAAAGCTCCAGACCGTCTTACATTTGTTATGCAGTCTTGAGGAACTATACAACTAACATACAAAATTACTGCGAAATACAGTATGTAGGGTTAGGGTTAGGGTTAGGGTCTTACCCTAGGGTTAAACTTTATAACAGTTTTATTAACAAAATATAAGCTTAATTAAACCAATTTAAAAACAGCCATCAAAACAGAACAAACACATTCACTTAAACATGCAGTTGTCAAAACTATGACTTGAGACTTTCATGGTTTTCATCTGGGGAGGATTATAAAGAGTAGAATAAAAACCTACAGAAACATTAGTAATTCAATAATTTAATTTAATAGTATTGTAGACTACGCACCAGTCGCTCTCTCTCTCTCTCTCTCTATTTCTCTTTCAAACACACACACACACACACACACACACGCACACGCACATGTACACACAAATCATAAAATTACTATTATGGCATTTAAAAATAAATGTCGACCCTTTTACACCCAAGCATGAGCGCGCGTGAGCTTGTGAGCAGCAGCACTGAATTCTAATTGGCTAATCACCGCCATTTATAGTTCATATGTAGAGAGTTTCAATGTTTCATTTTTATGACAAATTTTACATAATATGCAGAATTATTCATCTAAAGAGGACGGTCAGGGGTGGTGGTGGTTTGTTAATTTAATCCACATCCATTTCATTTAATGAGAACATTTCAGGCACAATATAATAAATTCAAATGATGCGTTTTATCAACAAACTAGCCGCTAATCGTGGCGGTGAATTTGATTAAAACTGATTTTAACCCACAATTATTGGATTTGTTTAGACTTTAAACAAACAAACAAAAAAAAGTCCATTGCCATTTCTTGAACAGTTTTAACATTCTTATTAGCAGCATCTTCTTACGTAATGTATGTACCTGTACATTAAATATGTTTCGCTAATTTCTTTCTTAGTGCTGTATTTTTCACTCTAGTGGAAATTTAGCAGTAGCTTGCTGCTTAGATGTCCTGAAATTTTGCCTGAAAAAAATTTAACTGATGAATTTTAACTAAAAAAAAAAATAATAATTTTTTTTAACAATCTAAAACATTTAAAAATAACAGTTCGGTTTTATTCTTAGCTCCTAAAAAACAAAGATTTTTGAAAAGAAACAATAGCTTCATTCATTTCTCACTCACCACATCCAGCGTTCCAGCGTAAAGACATAGCGGAGGTGTAAATCAGTGTAAATACTGGATGTGATGTCCCAGAATGCAATGCAGCAACACAGCGCTGCCTCGGATTGTTTAGCGAGGGGTATGTAAGATGCTGCTGTGGTTGACGGTAGCAAGTTAGCTAGATATTTTATTGATCTCTGAGGAGAACTATTGTGTTGCAGGAGTATGATGAACAACAACAACAACAACAACAAAATGACAAGAATGCAGTCAAAAGTTCTCAAGTAGCAGTAATCATAAGTGAATAAAAACAGAAAGAGAAAGATAGATTAAAGCGCCACCGCATCGTTCTACTCAGGTAAAAGTGAAGCGAGGACTAAATCCTACCGCACCACTATCAGGAGGTGTTCACACGGCATTGTGGGTAGCGTAGGAAACCGTGTAGTAAGGAGAAAATAGATTTTTTTTTTATTATTACAGAAGAAGTGGATGTTTGAAAGCGCTGAGGATTTTCAATTATAAAGTTGGTCATGGTGCGTTTATTTAATTGGATTCTTTTTTTCACAGATGTAATTGGCTTACTTGAAAGAATCACCATAAATGTACAATTATCTTTACAGCTGAAGGTTTAAGCGATGATTCAACTATTTAACGAGATTACGAATTTGTGTAGCATGACAAATCCCGATATAAAATAAACTTATTTAAAATCTGGAAGTGATTTTAAACAAGTTTAATAATAATAATTTAAATATTAAGTTATTTTAATAATTTTCACAAGCGGTTTTCAAAAGGTGTAGTTAGTCCCATGATTAGAGTTTATTATAATATAAAGTGACACTGAAAACTTTTTAAACAAAGTAGATATTTTTGCACTTTGCTTAGGATTTGTATTAATAAATCTTAACCAGGATCAATAAATCTTGCTGGGTTTCCTCCAAAAACATGCAGATTAGGCTCTAATTGGCGTTCTCAAATTACCTGTAGTGTGTGAGGGAGTGTGTGTGTGTGTCTCATGAATGAATGAATAATCTTCACAATACTTCCAGTTCTGTGTAAATGCCACAAGTTATTGCATTTATTTGATAACTTTACAGGTACAAAAAGCATGTTGTGTGATTTACTTCACACACACACACACACACACACACACGTAATAAAACCTGGTAAAATGTTCATCCTGTTGTTTAGTTTGTAGGTCTGTAAAGTTCACCTACATTAACTTTCTACAACACTTTATTGTGATCGGCTCGGTTTGATGTGTTGTTTTTTCCCAGTCGTTCTCTTAATAAAGTGTAAAGTTTGGAGAGAGCGCGGTTGCGTCACGCGGTGCAACGTTGCGGTCTCGCAAGCTCGCGTGCACTTCCAGTATTCACCACTAGAGGGATGCGTATCTATGCGTAGTTCGGGTTTGCGCCACCAGAGGGCGTGAAGAGACGGCGCTTCACTCACCGTCACTCACTTTCTCTCTCTCACACACATACACGCGCGCGCGCACACACACACACACACACACGAGACACCGCAGGTTTATTACTGCGGCATGTCCACGAGCCCTCTCACACACGTCACTTCCGGTAACGGTGACTTATAAAAAATTTAAAAAGAATACATAAAAAGCAAATATAAAATCTAATTTAGAAAAAAAAAAAGAAGAGAGAAATATGAAAAGCATCATGAAAATCAATGACAGGAGACAAACAAGTCCTCAGGCGCTCATGTGAGGGCTGAGAGTTCCTGTGTGAAAGCCACAACGCGGCGGGTTTTTTCCCCCTCAGAACTGTGAACTGTGTGTGTTTTCTCAGCAGAAACTGTGAGACAGTGTTGCACCTGATACACACACACTGTGCCTCTGCCAAAAAAACCAAACCCAGTCGAGAAAGAGACGGTGGCACAAGTTCAATGAACACACACACACACACACACACACACACACACACACTTATGTCCACACTCGTCGTCTATACCACGCCATCCTGTGTACAGCCTCACATACACACACTCATTTACACCCTATGAGCAATTTGTGAACGCCAATTAGAGTCTAATCTTCATGTCTTTGGACTGTTGGAGGAAACCGGAGTACCCGGAGGAAACCCAGCAAGCACGGGGAGAACATGCAAACTCCATGACTTACCTGTACACCTATCAGCCAGAGCGAATAACCTCTGTAATCCAACTAGGGACTGTGGAGACCAGTGGTGACTATTGTATTTATTCCCATTTTGTACGACCGTGGTAGGACCTGCAGTCAACATTCACATGCTCATTCATACACTACGGGAAATTTGGAAACGCCAATTAGTCTAATCTGCCTTTGGAATGGTGGAGAAAACCGTAGTACCCAGAGGAAACCAAGCAAGCACAAGAAAAACATGCAAACTCCATGGGCTCAGAGACCCGACATGGGAATCGGGACCTGGAGGTGACAGAGCCAATCACTATGCCACTGTGCCACCAGATTTCAAATTCACCTGCCTCATATTGTATCAGTCCCTCATGTGCCACTAAAATAGCTCAGACCAAAACACTGGGGCATGGCCTCCACAAGGGGGACAGCGCTATCTGTTCCTTCTGCTCGCGTGAGCTCACAGACGCCCCTGATTGGCTGTAGAGCCGTGATTAATGTGGGAGCACTAAGTACCTCTCATCCCTCCCCTCTGAGAGAGCTCGGCCAATCAGCGATTGGCTGTGAGAGGTTACAGCATCACCCGGGAATCGAACTCGCGATCTCCGGATGATAGGGCGAGCACTTAAAACCAGTGTTGGGGGACGTTACTTATTAAAGTAACTAATTACATTACAAAATTACTGTCTGCAAAATGTAATCCGTTACATTTACTGTGTTACTTTCTGATAAAGCAACTAGTTCGAGGATTTTTCCATTGCAGAAAATTAAAACTCTTTTGTGCTTCCTCATACATGTCGTTTTAGTCAAGACCTTTATAATTATTCTACCATCATCACTCAGTGAAGTTTGAAGTGAAGTTTTTTTTTTTCTGTTAAAACAGTGTTTGCATTGTGTATGTTAGTTGTTAAACTTAAAAAGCAAGGTGTGGGAAGGAGAAGGAGTTTACTGTGTAAGATGAGGCGAGGGGCTAATTCCACACACATACAAATACACGGCACCTGCGCGCACAAATGGAAACACTTAACTGTCTGGATTTATTTTTTCACTTTTTTAAATGTTGTTTTATTTTTACTTTATATGTTGTATTAATTATTTTTATGTATTTATTGTTTTGGGCTGTAGAACAAATAATTTGAGTTTTCATTATTTCTTATGGCAAAATTAAATTTGGTTTACGAGTGTTTTGGAATACGAGCCGGCTGGAATCCAAGGTTCCACTGTACCCCTATCTCACCTACGCGGTTTCGCATGGTGGCCGTAAGTACGGTTCGTCATGATTCACCGCGAGTTTCGGTGCTGTGATTAGGTTTCCATCTTTCCGCACGGCGGTCCTGGAATAGTCAAACCACATAGGGGAGATAGGGGTATAACAGCAGGAATAACAGAAGGGTGCGGGGCTTGTAGGATGACTTCCTCTCTCACACACACACGCACTAATGGATTGGGAATGACTGCTGCCTGGCTCATGGATTACATAAACTGTTAAATAACGGATTACATTTAAAAAAAAAAGTAAACTGAGAACTTGAATGGCGGACCAAACGCGTTAGATTACTCGCTACATCAAAAATGTAATCTGAATACTCTAACACGTTACACCCAACACTTTTTACCACTGCGCCGCTCGGAGGCCCCTCCACAAGTTCTCTGACGGTATGTGTGCGTGTGTGTGTGTGTGTGGTATCTGGCATCAAGATCCGTTAAGTAATTGGACACGTTAGTCTAGAACGTCCGTCTGAACAGTTACTGAATCAGATTTTGTTTTGGTACTTCAGCGGTTGTCCTTCCTTGCACTACATTTGGCACACTAGGAACACAGCAGGAGATCGGGCGCTTCAGAGATGCTCTAATCCAGTTTTTTAGCCATCACAATGTGGGATTGGTTAAAATCGCTCAGATCCTTAGGCCCGCCTGCTGAGTGTGTGTCTAATCACCAGTAATCAGAAAATCTTTCTAGATATTTTTCCCAGCTGCATTATGCAAGTCTGCTTGTTTTTACTCTTAAATCAGACAGATCGATGGCACCTTCAGGTTCCAGGTTAATCTAACCAAAGAAAGTTTTTTTTAGTGCTTCAATCACACCTGGAACACTTTAGATCGGATGTTACAACAGAAACCATTTAAAGAAGATATTTCTACTGGTAGTAGAAAAATCAATTATTATTTAGTATTTTAGTACTTTAAAAAAAGACATGTACCTTCACACACATTTTCTTCCACCTTACTTCCTTTTTAATTTATTATTATTATTATTAATTAACTTCCTAGAAAAGACTTCTCACAAGACACAACGGAGACAAATGATGAGTCCACCAGCTTTATTTAATCGGTAAATTTATCGGCATTAGATTCTAATACAAAAAAATAAATAAAATGGAATAACAAACAAAACAACTAAAAAGAAAAATAAAAAGGGGGAGGAAAGTGCATAACAAGATCATTGTGGTGTAAAATGTGTTTTTTTAATTATCTTTATTTCTTATCATGGATATGTTTAAGGATATGATTTTCAATTATTTATACGAAGTTCATAAATTACAAAACAAAATAAAAAAAAACAGCAGTAGCAGCAAAACAAAAATAATAACAATTAAAAAAGAAACTCGTCTTGTAGAAGTATATTTGATAGGTTGTGGTGCTGCATGAGGATTAACTCACTACATATCAAATATCAATATGGCATCAAGAGTCATCAGTACAAATACTTTCTCTCGGGTACACACACACACACACACACACACACACACACAGTGTTGTAAGCAAGCAGACTCTGCCCATACACTCCAAACACACACACACACACACACACACACACACACACACACAGGTCACAGTTTACAGGTCAATAGGGGTCCAGGAATCAAGTGTAATAGCGTACCTTAAAACATTAAACATTATTAATGCCACACACACACTCTCTCTCTCTCTCTCACACACACACACGGTGACCAAAACAAAATAAATTTACACTTACAGCCATCCAAATCCAAAAGACAGGCGCGCACACACACACACACACACACACACACACGTCATGATCATTACACCAATTAATTTCATTAGATACGGAAATTGGATTTTTTCGTCTAAACGGCAATGTTTTTCACAAAAAAAAAAAAAAAAACGGAAACGACGAGCGCGAGGAACAGCGGGCGACTGAGCGGCGGCGACGGCACAGCGCGTCTCGGCGCGAGTCCACAGGGGCCAGGTGGTATTTATTTTTCCCGTCCCCTTTCCTTCAGATCACGAAGTTCTACGGTCGCGCGGATCGAACCGTGAAATTCAAGACAGCAGCAGCAGCGTGGAAATTAATAATAATAATAATAATAATTTTAAAAAACCCAACTTTCATTTTGCCTTCCGTCACGGTCCTGAAGCTGATGTCTACTCGCACGTCTGTTAGTGAGTTAGTTAGTGAGTTATGCTAAATGTAAGTAGTACTGCATAAAGGCGCGGGGAGGACGCCAATATTTACGCATTCCAGCAGCCGTGTTGAACTACACAGTAGTTACGTGGAGAGGGTGAAAGATTCGTTACAATTGCGTAACTATGGCAACGATCGTCTAACGGCAACATAAAAGGGGGTGGTGCTAAAGAGTTCCCATAATGAGCGACATCAAAAAAAAAGTTATTCGCAGATTAGATTCGATGAAATCGGGTCGGTTCTATTAATGGACGCCATCTAGACATCAAAGAGAAGAAAAGCAGAAGAAGAAGAAAAAAACCCCAGCGTTTGAGAGTGATTTTGTCTTTATCTATTATTATTATTTCTTTTCTGAAATAGCAGAGCGCGACGGAAGTGTTACGTGGACGTTTTCTGTGATCTCGAGATTTCCCGCGTAAGTTCAGCTCGATGTCCGGAGGAACGTCGTGATCATACAGGAACAGGGAGGGGAAAAAGAAACACGCATTATAACAACAATAAGAGTAAATAAAACCGGTCAGTGCACGGCCTGTGTGGACTTTCAGAAGAAATGCGAGAAGGAAAACATTTTGTACAAATTCTGACGCACAAAAACGGTACGAGGCGACGCAGCAAGCTGGAGACGAAAGAAGCGGCGAGTACGATCGATCTGTCAGGGAAACAAAACACGACGGGGACACAGAATTAAACCAAAAGAAATTGTGCATTGTTCTATTCGCTTATTTATTATTTTTATTACGACTCTAAAACGCTAGCGTCTGCGTGAAAGCTTGATTAAACCATCCTGCTCGTGTTTTTTTTTTTTTCTTTTCTTTTTTTCCACCTCGAACTGGATTTGTCATGACCCGGGAAAAAAAAAAAATCTATTAAATGAATTCAGATCGCTGTCTAGCGCCTCCCCCTTGTCTTATTAACACAATCGGTTTATTTATTGACTTATTTGTTTGTTTACTTGCTTATTTAAACGTCCTACCTCCCTCCCGCCCTCGCTCTCGCGCTTGGTTTTTACCCTATTCGTTCTGTGTTAAGGTCTAACCCCCCCTGCGATTGGGTGCATTCTGTAGTTAACTAGAGGAGATCCCCTCCCCCCTCCCAATACCCTCCCACCCACCCTCATGGAGACACACACAGGGTCGTGGGGGCTGTCCGTCAGGCGGAGCGGCCAGTCGCGTCCCTCTCCCCCACGATCAGGGCAGTGCAATACACAGATGGATGAGTTTCCCCCCGGTAACCCTCCTAAAGATCCAACTGTCGGAGAGAGACGGAGACAGGTTATTAGGACACGTCCATGGCGAGACGGCTCATGGAGTGTGATGTGAAGTTGTAGTGAGTGGGCTGAGCCTCACCTGACAGCGCGGGGTCGTGCTGTGCGTGTGCAGGGCGGGGTCTACACGCCGTAGCAGGCGGAGAGACGCTCCTTCAGGATGGGAGGGAACTGCTCCGAGAACTGCTGCCAGTTCTCCTCCCCGACCTGGTCCTTAAAACCATGCAGGATCTGCACACACACACAGACACATAGACACACACACACACAGTTTACATGCCAGTGTGAAAGGCGTAAAGAGTAAAATGCAACATAAATGGTGTGCGTGTGTGAGAGATATTAACCTTGTAGAACATTTCTCTGAGGTCGTCTTTGGGACTGACCCAAGAGGCCACGGCATCACAGAAGAAGATAAAATCCTGAAAGAAGAGACACAAAGATATAAAAGATGAAAGTCAGGCAAAAACGGAGAGTGAAAGAAAAAGAGACAAGAGTGAGAATTAGAGAGATACAAGAAAGAGAGAACACGAGAGACAAAAGAGAGACAAGAGACAAAACGAGAGCGAATGAGAGACAAGACAGACAAAATGAGAGAGACAAAACAAGACAAGTAAAGAGACAAGACAAGATGGGCAAAACGAGAGAAATACAAGATGAGAGAGACAGGAAAAGAGAGAGAGACAAAAAGACACAAGACAAGAAACAAGACAAGAGAGAACAACAAAATGGAGACAAGACAGACAAAATGAGAGATAGAGACAAAAAAGAGCGACAGGAAAAGAGAGACAGACAAAACAAGTGAATCAAAAGAAGACAACCAAGAGAGACAGACATAAGAGATGGACAGATTGAATTTCTCACCTGCACCACACCTCCAGGATTTACACCAATCATCACACAGATGCCCCTGAAGGCCGAGTCTTTCTCCTCGTTATCACGGATGTTCCTCAGCGACGTGCACCTACACACACACACACACACACACAAACACACGGGTCAGCTCTGGTGTAAACATGGCAGGTGTGTGTGTGTGTGTGTGTGTGTGTGTGTGTGTGTGTGTGTGTGTGTGTGAGAGAGAGAGCTGTACCAGGGCCGAATAAACTGCTGCAGCATTGGCGCCACTTCCTGTGGACACACGTAACCGAGCCGACCAATGGTGATAGCTGGAGGTGAAAAGGGGCGGAGTCAGAAGATTACGTCTGAGTCGCTACAAAGTAACTTGACAGTTTTTCACAAGTGACTGAGATGATGAGATTAATGAGTTTCAGTCATGAAACAGTAGAGAGGTTTTAAAGAGTGTGTAGAGGCGCAGTACCAGTGTTCTCCAGCAGGGTCTTGGGTGTGTTGGGTCTATTAATGATCTCCACCAGGTGAGGGAGAACCAGAGCCACGTACGGTTGCATCTCCACCCCTAACACACACACACACACACACACGGATGTTTAATCTGCTCCCTGAGGACAAGCAGAAGATGAGCAGAAGGTCTGACGTCGACTCACCCATCTGCATGCAGATCTCCCCGATGGCCCAGGTGGCGTTATTACACACGGAGATAAACTCAGGGTTCAGGTTCGTCCCCAAGATCGGCATGAACTCGGCTGTGAGCGCGCACACACACACACACACACAAAGGTAAAGATACATGAGAAAGAATGAGTGAGTTATGGACGCGTGTGTGTGTGTGTGAGATATCTTACCAATGCAGGGTTTGACATGAGGAAAGCAGGCTTTGGTCAGATCACCCAGCAGCGCAAATGAACTCTGTCTCACCTCCGGCATCGTGTCCTTCACACACACATACACACACTTTGGTTTTACTGTCAGGAAATCAGTTTGTGGTAGAGATCTTTACTCTCTCTCTCTCTCTCTCATTCACAATCTCTCTCACACACACACACACACACCTGCATGCACTGGAAGAGGAGGGTCATGATGTTGCTACGGGCGACCAGCTGATCCACGTGACCTCCGAGACCCTCGGCCAATCCGCTGAGCAGATCCAGAGCCACGATCATGAAGTCCTTATCAGGAGCCTCATACTGATCAGGCTGCTGGCTGTACATCTACACACACACACACACACACACACACACACACACACACACACACACAGATCAGGAAACAAGTGACAGATATGAATCAAGAGCCTTTGACTTTCTTGGCATTGCAAAGTGAAGCTGTGTGTGTGTGTGTGTGTGTACACACTCACCATCGCCTGAGCAAGTGTTTTCTGCACTAGTGTGACACAGCGCTGATACACAGGCTCACAGTAGGGCAGGAAGCCGCTCTGCAGCGCCGTCGCCACCGATGACAAACACTAAAGAGAAACACACACACACACACACACACACACACACACACACACACACACACACACACACACGTTTTTAGTCCTGGACCTGACTGCATGACCTACATCCGTCACAATTAGAGAACTGAAAATGACATAAAAGATATTTAGAGAACTAACTTTCTCTACGCCCCCCCCCCCCCCCC
>QMIH01000754.1:108236-126815 GCA_003987875.1 Clarias batrachus
ACGGATATCAGCCACAGTAAAGGAGGCTCTCTCTCTCTCTCTCTATACTCACGCAGGTTCCAGTCAGACAGGGTGTCGTCATCATCATCCTCATCTTCATCGATGTCCTCGTCCTCCTGTCCTTCCCCTCCTTCATGCTGCAGAGTGACGGTGCGAGACTTGTGGAAACGCGGCTTTATGTCCTGCTCGCTGTCTGGGACGTTGTCGTCCTCCTCCACGTCACCCTAAAGAGAGAGAGAGAGAGAGAGAGAGAGAGAGAGACAACATGAAAGAGATAGAAAGAAGAAGAGAAAAAAGATGCAGGAGGACGATTAATTAAGAATTAAGAATGTACTAAAGACAGTCTTGTGTGTGTGTGTGTGTGTGTGTGTGTGAGAGAGAGAGAGAGACACTGACTGACCTTCAGCAGAATGATGTCGATCTCCGAGTACTTCATCCCGTTCACCAGGATCGGAATAAGTCTACACACACACACACAGTAAAAATAAGAACACTACGTATGCACCTACAGGTTTGGGGAATTCTAATATCCTGACGTGTGTGTGTGTGTGTGTGTGTGTGTGTGTGTGTGTGTGTGTAAGAGGAGTGAGAGTACTCACTGCACCAGGTGACCTGACAGAGCTTCTTTACAGATGGGTTGTTCAGCCAGAGTGAGCCAGAACTCACACGCCTCCAGAGCCACGTTCTCATCGGGGTCCTGCGTGCGCTGCAGCATGTACTGTGTGTGTGTGTGTGTGTGTGTGTGAGAGAAATGGATTAAAGAGTGTTACGTGTGTATTAAGAGCTATCCAGAAGATTGCTGTGTGTGTGTGTGTGTGTGTGTGTCTGTCTCACCTGGATGATGCTGTGCATGTGCGGGATGAGTCGGTCGATACGGACCTCCAGCAGCATCACCAGCGCGCGGCACACGTTCTTCCTCACCTCGCAGTCCTCATCACCCGCCAGCACAAACAGCGACTGAGATGCGGGAGAGGGAGAGGTCAGGAGTCAGGGGTCAAACGCGCATGCAGAGCGAGGGATAAACGTCCTGACGCTGACTCACCTCTATGAACATGTCGATGTTCTCCATCAGAGCCTGAGCTCGGCCGATGATGAACTGATTCACACACGCTATGGCGTGTGACCTGGGGGGAGGGAGGGGGAGAGGGGGGGGAGTGGGATTCTTTAATATTTAATATCTTTATAATTTCAGATATAAAATCTTTTATAATTGTTTTGGCAACAATGTATTTTTTTTTTGTTAAAGCTCTTCTGAACCGAACTGAGAGAGAGACAGGGAGAAGTAAGAAAAGAAAGTGAGAGTGTGAGACAGATAGTGGTGGAGTGAGAGAGAAAGTCAGAAAGTGGGCGAGAGACGGCGATAAACGACAGACACTAATAGTGAGAGTCATACAAAGGGTGAGATACAGAGAGTGAGGAAATAAGACAGAGAAGGACAGAGAGACAGGCAGACAGAGAGAGTGAGACAGGCAGACAGAGCGAGTGAGACAGGCAGACAGAGCGAGTGAGACAGGCAGAGAGTGAGACAGACAGACAGGCAGACAGAGAGAGAGTGAGGCAGACAGAGAGAGTGAGACAGACAGGCAGAGAGAGAGTGAGACAGACAGGCAGAGAGAGAGTGAGACAGACAGGCAGAGAGAGAGTGAGACAGACAGGCAGAGAGAGAGTGAGACAGACAGAGAGAGAGTGAGACAGACAGAGAGAGAGAGTGAGACAGAGAGAGAGTGAGACAGACAGAGAGAGAGTGAGACAGACAGACAGAGAGTGAGACAGACAGACAGACAGAGAGTGAGACAGACAGACAGACAGAGAGTGAGACAGACAGACAGACAGAGAGTGAGACAGACAGACAGACAGAGAGTGAGACAGACAGACAGACAGAGAGTGAGACAGACAGACAGAGAGAGAGAGTGAGACAGACAGACAGAGAGAGAGAGTGAGACAGACAGAGAGAGAGAGTGAGACAGACAGACAGACAGAGAGAGAGAGTGAGACCTGATCTTGGGGCTGCAGTGTTTGAAGAACTGCAGGAATTTGGGGATCATGATGTTGAGAGGACGATTCAGAGCGTCGCTGTCCAGCAGTTCAGACGAGTCCTCACAGATCTTCTGTAACGCACCGAACGAACCCTACACACACACACACTTAATTAGTCACACACTGCTTACAGTATAACCACAAATACAGTACTATAGAATCTGTGTGTGTGTGTGTGTGTGTGTGTGTGTGTGTGTGTGTGTTACCTCGCAGGTGTTGTAGTCCTCAGAGTTGAGCAGGTTACACAGCTGAGGCAGAAGCTCAGGCCACGTCTGCAGCTCACCTTTAGACGCTATGGTGGTGATCAGGATACCTACACACACAGACGCGCACACAGACACACCCACACACTTCTCATTGAAAATTCATTAATCTAGGTGCAGGCATTAAGCATCAGAACTTTTATTACTTATAAACTGGATGAATAAAAATCTCTAAATCCGTGTAGAGAACAGAGCAGCGTGTTTAATTATCCACGGCATTACAAACAACATATTTGACTTTTTAATCGTTTATAGTAACATCTCACACACACACACACACACACACACACACACACACACACACACTGACCGATGGTGGCGCGGATGAGGGGCGATGGGTCTCCGATGTTGTTGAGACACTCCTGTTTGATGAAGTCGGCCACAGGCGGAGGGAAGCTCTGATAGTGAGCCTTCACGTTGTTCTTCAGGATCAAACCGCTGAGAGAGCGTGTCGGCTCGTCTGCGCGCGCACACACACACACAATCAATACGTCGAATAAAGGTCATCACACACGCGAGCAGAACGGATCCCGGGACTCACCTTCAGACTTGAGACTTGTGAGGACGAAGATGAGGTAATTGTTGAAGTCAGGGAACTGATTGAGCTGCTCCAGTTTCTGTCACAGCGCTCGCTCAGGAAACGTCACACAAACAACAACAAACAACAACAACAACAACGAGCAGAAGAATAAAAGGCTGTAAATATTGACAGGTACTATAGTAAACATGCGTACGGTCGCATCCGAATCCCGTCTTTGAGTATTTCTGGTTATCAAGTGTGATTCCCGCTCGGGGAACTTTACTACAAGCACCGAGGAGCCGAGTCTCATCACGTAGGACTCCGACTGAAACCGCGTGAAACATCGTCATCACGACAACAAGCACGTGCACTGTGGTATAAACATCTGGAGCATTAAAGATCACCTGCAGGAAACAACAACAGGCGGCAACAAATCACAGCGACGAGCTCCGGTCCTCTTAACAGCGTTTTTTTTTTTTAAAATCAGGACCTGGAGATCATTTGGGAACACAATCGTTCGGCGCTCTGGAACCATACCCGTGTCCGCTTGATTCGGAAGTAAACGTGACGTCGTCTGTCTAATCTGAGTTCTCCATGTGATTCTCTGACCTACACACCCTTGGTGTTGAACTGGGAATGATGAAAGAGATTTTTTTCTGAAATATCAATAATAACCAGACGTAGCGCAAGGACTGACTTCCTTCTTCTCTTCCTTTTTTTGTGTACTGACTGGCAGCACTGAGTGGTGCAGCGATAGCCAATGGTGAAGGAAACACTTGATATTCTTCCCCCTCTCTGGATGGTAGTTGATGGGGGAGTGACCAAATAACGAGTTAGGACGATGAAATTAGGAATAAAATCAGGAAAACCAGAAAAAATAAATTTAAAAAAAGAATACCCGAGTACGGAGAGCAAAAGTAACGTGAACGCAAGAAAGAGAGAGAGATAGAGAGAGAGAATCCCACAATATTAGAAAACAAAAAACACACCCAAAACGGTGCACTCATTTCCTGGTCATTATCTTTTTTCCATTTCATTTCTTTCTTTCCTTGTGTGAAAGGATACCTCCTGCACCGCTCTCTGCGTGGCCGTGTCTGGAGACTGCGAGTCCTTCAGCAGCAGGAGAACCTGCTGGAGGCTCTGCTCGTCCGGCTGCCACTCCATCCTGCCCTCACACACATACGCACCAGCGCGCGCACACACATATACACGCACGCACACACATACATACATACATACATACACACAAAGACGAGGACGCACATGCACGCACGCAAATAAAACAGAAACACGGAAAACACACACAAGGGACGAATGAGTGCGCTACACAGAGAACTCTACTCGAAATGATCGGCGATGCAACACACACACACACACACTCCAGATAAACCTCACACACACACACACACACACACACACACCGACAGCTCCAGCTACGGATGCTCCAGACTTAATGGACTGAGTGCAATGGTGTGGTGAATAAAATAATAAAACAATAAAATAAAATAAATAAATAAATCAAATAAAACATATCGCGATGACTCAAATCAGAACCGGGTTCTTGTGACGGGACACGATGGAAGCGGGTGAGAAGGTCAGGACTGTTAATGATTAACTGCGCCGTTAAACAGGGTGCAGAGTACATCCCTAAGAGGGCCGTGTCCTAAAAAGACACCCTGTGCTTTACTCCCTACTCCCTCGTGGGAGGATTTAAGATCAGATGAGTGCTGGAGGATACGAGGTGGTAGAAAAAGGTTTGGAGGCTGGTTCTGTAACACGGCACCAGATGGCGCACGACTCACAGGGAGCACCCACCTTCATTAGTCAGCGTGCCAAAAGACACGTGCCTCACCATGTCTTGATGTCCCTTTTCGCCACGGACAACGAAGATCGAACGTGAAATTCTAAACGTGTAACACGTGGCTTAAGAGCGGAGGAACATCACCGGAGGACGACGAGAGATCAGGAAGACCATCGGCATTCACATGTTGAAACCAATCGGCAACTTGTGCACCAACAGTGCGGGGGCTCGTTTTAGATTTCCGACACAAATCTGAACTCCTGAGATGATGATTCAAATAGTAATGTTATTTATAAATGTTACCCGAGGAGTGCAAGACGTTAGCTCGGGTTGTGTTCATTTATCTTCTCTTTCTTTAAAGATTAAACTGACCTAATAATTCATCTGGATCTATTGAGTCCGGCTCTGAAGCTAGCCATGACTGTCGCTGGCGAGTTTGTCCCCAAGGGTCGAAGAAACATCGCGTCGAAGTCTGCCGAGAACTCCTGATGACCCGTCCTTCACGCCGGTGACGAAACTTGGCAATGGTCATCACAGAGGAAGAGCCCATCGTCTTCACGGCCCTAAAACGAGGCGAGGCAGGACCGACCGAGCTCGGCCGTTTTGACATTTGCGGGATTGTGCGTCAAGAGTTCGTCCCCAGGGGGACAGGCGGTCAATTACAAATTCTGGCGCCAGGTTTTAAGAGGTCTGAGGAAGAACGGCTCTGTTGTGCGCAAATCTCGAAACCTTTTGATACCAACTCGTATCGATCCACCTGGTGAAGCTCCCTCAGAAACGTAGTGCACTACTTTGTAAAGACGGTGTGGATCGGGACACGTCCAATCAGATGGTTTCCTGTTGTTTTTATGCCTGTTTTTAGGTTAAGTTAAAGAAATGCATGTCGGGGGCCAAGTACAAAATGCTAATATTACATGCTATAGGCCAATATAAAGGTATAAAAACAGTGGTTTATAGTCAAATCAAGGATTCAAATGGTCCATCACTGTTACTAGGGCTTACATAGCAACGGTTAAATAATGGTACAGTCCAGTGTAGGGGGGGTCACACTGTCCGCCTGAACCATTTATGCTCTAATCCTGATAGAAAAACTTATTGTTCTGCTTCGTTCTGAAATTACTGGCTGAATATAATGTTTAATAAAATCCGAGAGTATTTGTTTTACTGTATTTATGAGTTAATGTGTTTGTTAGGATGTCAGCAACCCCCCACGTTAGCACTCAGGTTAATAACCTTCTATTCCTATTCAGGTCATCAAGCCTTAAATCGCTTTAAATAATGTATTAATATCGTGTCTAAGAGGTTGTGTTAGATTTATATAACAAATCTAAACGCTTGAGATGATTGATAATGTCGGTTATAATTTTACTGAGGTGTGCTAAACGTTAGCTCGGTTAGTGTTAGCAACATTAATCAAAGCAACAAGTACTCATCCTTTATAAAACTACGCAGATTTTTTGTGCGTTTGTTTTTATAAAGATGCCTAAACTGACCTAATATTTCATTTAAATGTTTTCCCGGCTTTGAATCTGTTAAGGCCGATATTTTGTTTTCACTATCCGTATTCCGGGGAATCCGCATCCTCTAAGCGGATTGGTTAGAGCGTCTTGACTGACGCTAATTTCGTTTAATCGTATTCCTGCTCCCCTCAGGGAGGAGGCGGCGCTTATGGGGAATACGGGTGCGAAATAAACTCCCGAAGGAGGGCCCCGATTTGCGCTGTTTTAGCTATCGGCTAACCTTGTTAGCTAAGGGGTATAATGTGTCAAAAGACCAGCCAATATGCGACGCCAAGTTAGTGACATAACTATAAAACATATAAACGACAAAAGACACAGAAGAAACATTGCATTCGTTGATTTGCCTTCAAATCCATCTTGAAGAACAGAAGCTAGTTAGCTAGCTGCGGCTAGGTTAGCTAGCTAGCTAACATGTTGAAAGTGCCGCCAAAGGCGTTTTTACCTGATGTCGCGGATTTGTCAACACGCCGATTCTTCTTTTTGTGTTCTTCTTCGCGTTGCGTTTAATCAGATTACTATTTAGTTTACTAACTCTGGAATGTATTAAATCTCTAGTCTTAAATATCTCTTAATCTCGTCAGATTGTTAGTTATTCAATCGGCAGCGCCTCTTTTTCCTTTTTTTTTAAAGTACGTATGGTGCGTCTGCACGGACCCATGTCCGCTTTCGGCTTCCGTACCTGCCCCCCCCCCCTCTGTGTAACCAATCATCGATGGACGCGGAAACGAAAGCTTGGCACGCCCAATCGGCCATGTCTAGAAGGGCTTGACCTTAGTGTCGCATAAAATCTCGCGATATTCCAGACTTGGCTTTGAAACGAATAGGCCGCTTTTGCAAATCACACAAGATTTCACATTGTCACCGTAGACCATAGCTACGTAAACTGCGTAAAGGTCTCGCGGTGATTCGGCGCGTTTGCGTAGAAACCAACAACAAACATGGCGGACGGTGAGTATTGAGTGTGTCTCCGTCTCCCGGGGGCTGGTTTATACAAATAGGAAAGAAAATATAAGTTATTTTTTCAAAGTTAGTAAGAAATAAGAAATGTAGTGTGGGCTTAAGATTTGTTCCAGAGTTTTTTTTTAAATGGATCTTTAGCTTGCTGACGGACAACTTAGCTAGTTAGCTAAGTGTGCTAATTTAGCCCATTGAATTCCGCCATTGAGCGGTAACCGTTAGCTGAAATCTGACGTTATATCGTTGCACTTTTATTCTTTTGTGTGTTTCCAGATCACACAGATGCAGACCAGAGTATGGAAGGACACACTCCTGTGAGTTACACTCCAACACTCCTATAATATAGAAAAATTATGGGGGTGCCAAAACTTTTTCTCACTCACCCCATCACTTCTGACTTCTGGTTTCGTTTGTGTTTCAGGTTGCAGAGAATCCCCATGCAGAGTACGGGCTGACGGAGAACATCCAGGTGTTTATTAACCGAAATGGATTATTTCAGTCTGTGGTGTGAATAATGTTAACACTGTGTGTGTATGTTTGTGTATGTGTGTACAGAGAATAGTGGAGAGCGAGAAAGCGAACGCTGACAAAGTACCCAAACAGAAGGTGGATCTCCAGACTCTACAGACTCTCCCCACGCGGGCGTACCTGGATCAGACGGTGGTGCCCATCCTGCTCCAGGGCCTCTCGGTGCTCGCCAAGGAACGGTGCGTTTCATCACAGAGGCTCTGCAGCTGCAATGCCAACAACTTAAAATAATGGGTCCCACAATAAATCAATGTGCTGGAAGTTATTGATTAGATTAATCAACACCTCGTGATTTGAGAATTCGTTGTGCAGAAGCATTTTGTGCCATTTTAGTGAAGACAGAGCTCCATGGGTTGCAAGAAAGCTATCGGGGACAGGTTCAGTCGATGTATCCAAATGAAAATAATAATCATCACGTTGTCTACAAACTGAGGTGATTGGTTGCTTATTTGTGTCAGGTTTCAGTTACTCTTTTTTTTGTTTGTTTACACTGTTTTGGTGGCATGATAGGCACTGAGGAAGTAAACAAAAAGAATCCTATTTATGGAGTGATTTCATTGGCTGGAGACTGCAAGACTGACCAATCAAAAATACGGTTACATTTCATCAGACTGAAACCACACAACTATGTTGAGAGATAAGAGAGCAGCCGGTTACGTTGTGTTACTGCAAGCCGTACTTTAGTTCTTGTGGAAATGTGTCGTGGAGCATGTGCATGAATGTTATTCAAGGCGGGACGAACATGAAAAATTATCACTGGCTGCCGTTCATTTTATACCGTTATATTTCATTCTGGGGTGAAGGTAGATAATGAAGCAGTCACTGATCAGAGAAGGCAGCATTTAATTATTATTATTTTTTTTTTCAAAGGAAGACTAGAATGGAAAAAAATTACTAGACACTATCCACTGTGAAACAAGAAAACAAGGGAGAACATGTTTGATGAGTTTTTTAAAAGTGACAGGACTAGAAAAGAGGATTTTAACTTAAAGGAAGATGAGGGAGATCGAGACCAGAAGGTGGCAGTAAACACCGAGTCTCCAGGTCACATCATACTTGGATTCATTTGCGTGTTCGTTCCTGTGCTTGAGGAATGATGATTAGGGAGAAGAGGTTTTAAAATATTATTATATATTTTTTTTTGTTTATAGAAAGATGTCTTTGATCGTGACAGAACTGTGTGTGAGGAAGCGAGAGGATAAGGAAAGAACAGTGTGTGTTATAGGGAAGCAAAGGGGGTGTGTCACATGGGATGAGGTACTGGGAAAGAATGAAGGCAAGTCATTGGATGTCTGGAAGGAAAGGGGAGGGTTTACAATGTTGGAGACAGAATGGGGCGGGGTATTTGATTGCCGGGTTGCAACATCTGTTCATAACGTTGTCAGTTGCTACTGAGCGCTCGCTCTCTCTCTCGCTGTTTATTTTAATATAACAGTCGAAAAAAGATCATGAGTTGTGTTCTAAAAGTACTTTAGAAGGCGCTGCGTTCTGTTTTGGTTCCTAAAAAAAATCACACAGAAACAAGTGCCAAGTTTAAGGGCCGTTTTTTTAACTGACTCCTCTTCGCTTCCTGTTTTTTTTTTCCCTCAGGCCTCCGAACCCGATCGAGTTTTTAGCCACGTTCCTCCTGAAGAACAAGTCTCAGTTCGAGGACCGGGGTTAAGCTGAAGGATCGACGAAGCTGCTGATCGAAACCTAACTGTTCCACTGTTTCCCCCAAATGTTTTTACTTAGTATTTTCTTTCTTCTTTTTTGACAATTGATTAAAAATGTTACAGCAGAATCACGACACAGAGCTTCAGTTTTATTTCGGTTTAATAATTTATTGTTCAGTTTGTTGGCTTGTGTATACTTTTATTCTCACAAAACTTCAGTTCCACACAATACAAACTTCAGGTTATGTGTAAACACACACGTACATACACAAAGGAAAACTAGAAACCAGGTGTGTATGTTCCTCTTCGGTATAGAAAGACACCGCGCAGACAAACGCACGAGTCCGGGAGCGCCGCCTTTAGCGCATCAACCTGAAAAGCTTCAGGATTTCATTCAGGTAGTAAGAAAAGGCAGGGAAGAAGAAATATTTAATAGATATAATAATAATAAAAACCTTCAAAAACAACAAGCTTATTGATGATTGGTCAAAACTTCCAATCGGTTACACTTCAAAGACCTTCATTTCTCAGATAAATGCAGGATTATGCCGCAGAACAATCAGGCTGTAATCCGTTTATACGAGCAGGTTCTCAGCCAGACACAGTTAAAGTAATCCTACAATCCAGTCAAGATGTTTCAATTTCATGGAGAGAACGCGAGCCGACTTTGGTGCTTGGACCCCTGACGATATCAAACGTTCGCTTCCATAATGTGACGTTTTTAAAAAAAAATGTGACAAGCCGCAAGATATATTCTTTCTTTAAGAATCTGCTGAGGGAACGACGGTTTGTAGCTGCTTTAACATGACGTGTTCTGTGGACGCTTGACCACATTCATGTTTAATTAGACCAATTAATGTAAAAACTACCTGCTGGAATGAAACACTTGAGGATGAGCGATAACTTCGCTCCCTCATACCATCGTCGTTCGTGACGCATCGTCCCTCGCCGTGTAACAGTTGCAGCGTCATCAAATGTTTGTCGCAGGGACACGCGGGCATCAGGATCTGCTGGTAAACTTTAGTATATAATGTATAAGAAAAAGGAAAAAAAAAAGCAAGGACATCAAATCGCCTGGGATTCGTAGTAGTGTGACTTGCAAGAAAATTTCCTGTAGGTCTCACTTTTGTTTAAATGTCAGCTTTATACATTTGTAAAGAAACAAAGTGTAAAAGGTTACACCGTGTTCACCTTACCAACGCACAGTGACCAGATTCAGATTTTTTTTCAGGCTGTCCGAATGCACAAATCTGATGTTTTCCAGATCGGATCTGAGTCACTTTCGTATCCGGTCCTAGTTTGGATATACGCGGTCATGTGACTTGACTAGGAACAGACAAATCGGAACTTTTTTGTTGCCTCATTTGTAGGACACTTGCTGACGTCATGAGTCAGCAGATTTCATAGCAGCGCTAGCAACAGCTGCTAGAACAGCTAAAGCGAGGCACCTGGTTTTCTTCCTTCTTCAACAAATACAGCTGACTAACTGCTCGCTGTCCTTCGGAGCAAAATTCAAAGCAGGTTTTTTTTGGTTGTCGACTAAGACGAGCAGAGACACACCGATGTGCAAATGTCTGCCTACTCAGAGGACAGACGCGTCCATGTTGGAGTCAGAAAAGAGTCACATGTAATTATAAATGTGAACTCTGATCTGAAAAAAAAGAAAGAAGTGAGCTTGTAATGTGAGCGTAGCCATAAAGCCTCAGCTTGTTATAATTTCACCTCATCAGGTTTTAGCAGAGTTTTATATCCGTCATCTCTCTCTCACAAACTTTAAATATAGTGATAAATGTGGGATTTCGTCCTGGTCAAATGTGGTTCAATAATAAATTTTTTTTTTAAAAAGTTAGTTATAATAAATGCGATTTAAACAGCTAAAATGAGCGCAGTGAAAAAAACAACAACAAAAAACACATTGAATAAAGTGTAAAGCTGATTAGCCGACAAACCTGACTGAAATGTCACTACTTTTACTTCTGACGCTAGGTGTAGCTAGCGAGCTAGCACCCCAGACGACGTTTAGCGCTTTTGGGATAATTCTGACTCTCTGAAATCGCATTCAGGGACAATCACTGTCACATGTAGAGGTGCTGAGTTAATCAAGATTACCACTAATAATAATAATGATAAAAATAATAAGAAGAAGTAGTAGGGTTTGTAGTTTTAAAACTCTCTAGTGGATCACAGTTATTACTTACTTGTATAAGACACTTCATCTGAGCCTAACCACTTCCAAAAAAAGTTTACTTTATCGGTTACGAAAAAAAAAAGTTTTGTTCAATGCTTACGAGTTCTCATGAACGACTGGATGATGCGAACCGTGTCATCGTACACGTCCTTCGGGTTCTGGGATACGTTAGCCTCGTAGCTCTGTCGCGAAACAACCCGGCGGCTTGCGTATTTGTGATACAGTGGAAATGGTGTCAGATTCTGGCTATACGCAAACACAGATTCATTCCTTACCCCCCCAAAAAAAAAACCAGCTGAAGAAATCAGCAGCTGGTTTTTTTTTTTTTGGGGGGGGGGGGGGCGGGTTGTTTTTGTGGAGTTTAAGACTTTAATTGTTCATTAATAAAGCTTTTCTTCTGATTATAATTCCTTCAGTTTTTTGCAATATAACACTTCATTAAAAAAAAAAAAATAAATAAAAAAAACCTTCAGAGAGGTTCTGGGAAGCCCAGGCAGAAAGCTCTGAGCTGAAACACCTGCACACCGAGCTTCAACATCATCTGATCCAGGGTCGGGTGTTGCTTCTCATATCCAGGGATCAATCCGAATACAAATGGCAAGATCTGATCGCAGATCAAAACAAAAAAAAAAGAAAGAAATCTCCGCAGGGGTGCAGGTGGAACGTGGGCCGTGTTTTGGCGACACCAGCAGCTCGTCCAGCCTCAGAGGGTAAATGAAAAGACAAGGTATATTCTCACATTGGCAGGCGCTGGTTGTGTGGTTATGGCTTGGCGGCAACGGCGGCGAGTCTCCGGGATCAGATGTAGTACTGATGAGCTGCCAGGCTGTCCATGAACGGCTGCACCAGGTTGTCAGTGGTGAAGTAGAAGACGAGGCCGAAGGTGATGGAGATGGGCAGAGCTGGGAGAGCTTTCTTAAAGATGGCCAGCAGCAGCAGAGTCAGGCACAGACCCTGCAGAGACCGAGAGAGAGAGGGACAAGTGAAGCAACCACACACACACTCACAGAACAACGTATATGTACGCGGCGTTAGGTGTTACTCACAATGAGGATGGCGACGAAGCAGGCGAGAGTGGTGTTCCAATCTCCGCCTGTGGCTGCTGCTTTCCCAACCAGAACGCTGTAGAAGATGAAGTCTCCTAACCCTAGCTTCACACCCCCTACACACACACACACACACACACACACACACACACACATATATATATATAAAAGACTAACGTTACATTGTCTTCACTTCAATTCATTTAAAAATAACATTTAAATCTCACTTACGGTCCTCCTCGAGGTCCTCGTCTATAGACTGACTCCTGCTCTGCCCACGCAGCGCCTCGCTCTCAGGCTCCGCCCCTCCCCTTTCCAAAGGCCCGTCCTCATTATGTAGCACTTCCTCATCTGAGGTACACACGTATGCAACAGATTAAATATAGAACCATGTGTATGTGTGTTTCAGGGAGTTTTTCCTCACCACTGTCTCTCGCTCATCAGGGACAAACCGATGGAAGTTTCTAAATTTATATTCAGAATAATACAGACCATTCACTTGATACATTTTTTAACGTAGCATTTCCTTTTATTTCAACATAACGGCTCAATATGTTAACTTCACATCTCATGATTTCGATTTCATATTGTTAGCAAGTAATTATTTTAATGTAATATCTCATCTTAATATTATTTCTCTAAATTTAATCTCTATACTTTGACTTTATTTCAATATGACATTTAACTTTCCAACTTAATATCTCATTACTTTAACTTAACATCTTAGGTTATTATTTTCACTTCAGTTTTTTTTTTTTTTACTTTTCTTATTTTTCAAACCTTACAATCATAATCATAATCTGAATTTTATTACTGTAAATTAATATCTCTATATTTGAACTTAATATCTGTCAACAAAATTTTTTCTACACAATAACATCACATTATTTTAACTTAACATATTATTGTAACTATATAACTTTAACTGAAGTAATTATTTTAACTTAACATATTACTTTAACTTAATATATACCAATAACTTTTTAACTTCATATCTTAAGTAATTATTAAGATGTTATGAAGTTAAGTTAAATATATTTTTTTAGTTATTAGATTTCACTTTACATGTTATTTTAACTATGTAATTTTAACTTAAAAATATGTTAAGTTAAAATAATTACTTAAGTTAACAGTAGACAGTTAAAATAGGTTAAGTTAAAATAATTACTTTAACTTAACAGCTCTTTATTTTTATATTATTAAAAATAAATATGTCTATAGCTATACTTAAAATCTAATAAGTAATAAGTACTTAAGTAAAATTATTTCATAAGTAATGAAATAAGTTAAATAAGTAAAATAATTTCATCTTAATATAATTGTTAAACTATCAACTCTTATTTAAAGTCGATCAACATTTTAACTTAACAACCTACTTTAACTTAACATTCCATTATTAATTTGTCATATTTTTTAGATCAATATCTCTATGTTTCAAATTTGCACTTTTTTAACTTTAATTTTTTTACATAATATCTAAAAACATTTTTTTACCTTTAATAAGCTATTATTTCAAGATCCGATATTTAAGATATTTCAACTTAATATTATTTTAAGTTAATACCTTTATATTCAATATTTTTAAATTAATAATTCATTATTTGATCTTAGTATAATTCTAAATTAGTAGTCTATAATATTGACAAATTAAATGTCAAATTTAAACAGTAAAAATGAGAGCCATGATCATAATGTTAGGGGTTTAAAACCTGACAGCTTAAGAAAGAAACAAGACTTATAAGCTAAAATATGATGAATTATTCTAGTTTGCGTCTCCAGTGAGTAACGAGATGTCAAATATTAGTATGTCGAAATAATTTTATGATAACGATATACTACGTTAAAGCAAGCACATAATACTTTAACTTTTCCTCCACAGCTTTCAGTTTATCTCCTCTGGAGTCTGCAGTGACAGAGCACACACTCACCCTCATTAGAGGCAGACGACGGACTGGCCATTCCCACCATCCACACCATAGCAGCTGAGGACAGAAGACATTCCTTTGTTCATCATTTTCTCAATGGTGTAACATGTGATCAACCAGTGCTTCTGTAAAGTATGTTTTTCTAAGATGAGATAAGCTGCAGCAGCGTGTTGCTTTTGGCATCTAAGTCAGACTAGTCACATGTTCGGAGCTGAAACACATTCCTGACACAGGCCAAAAAAACTAGTAGTAGCTCCATTCATAATCACCTGATTACTTAACAGCTTGGCTCTTAGCAGTGCATATCTGGGCTGTTTTCTAAAAACAATGCCTCATCCCTCTGTGCTCAATACTGAATTCAAATAATTATTTGAAAAAAAAAATCTTTTTAAGTACTGAAATACAATATGCACATGACTGAGTCCACTAGGCTGATTTTGGGGAACATGGACGGATGTCTGTGTGAAGTTTGTTGCTCTAGATCGTGACCCGAGTGTGTTGCGCATCAGTGTGTGGAATTACACGAGTAGATGAGAGCGGGGAAGATGGGCTCGTTCCTCTCCTGCGCAGTCTCTACCAGCATCCTCAGAGGACCTTTAGGGCACAGTACAGCTACCAGATCTGCAGCAAATACAACATAATATAACCTTTACAATTTACCATGAGGATCAGTACTGAAGCAACAAAACATATTCTAAAAAATGAGTATAGTGGTACCTCGGTATATGCATTTTAATCATTCCGGAGGCGAGGTCTTAAGGCGAAATTTCATAGTGCAAAATGCATTTTACTATAGTAAATAATGTAATTGCAGATAATCCTTTGCAACCACCCCAAAATTATTATGAATGTCATAAATTTCCAACACCATAAGTGTATTTTTGCATATGAAAACAATCAAAAGGCCTGTCTGACTTGCGAACGAATCCGACTTGCGAACAAGCTCCTGGAACGAGAATCATTCCTAAGTCAGGGGGCTTACTGTATGAAATAAATAAACTTTAAACCTCACTTAACTTTAATTTATGATTCCTCTCAGCACAGGCTGCTCTAAAAAGCAGCCTGTGACCCCGTTTTCTTCTTCTTATGTCTTCACTAAATCTAAGGGTGCAAAGCAGTAATCAAAGCAAAAAGTGGCTACTTTGAAGAACCTAGAACATGACATATTTTCAGTTGATTCACACATTTTTGTTATGTATATAATTCCACATGTGTTAATTCATTGTTTTGATGCCTTCAGTGTGAATCTACAATTTTCATAGTCATGAAAATAAAGAAAACTCTTTGAATGAGAAGGTGTGTCCAAACTTTTGGTTTGTACTGCATGTAAACTCGCTTCACTTGGCTTTCAACTGATGCAAACAAGTTTTGATCGGCTACCGGATTTAACCACAACCGGATGTACGCATGACTGGCTCGGTCACAACCGGTTCGTACGCCAAGGTACCACTGTATTAACAAAAAAAGGAATATATTTGAACATAAATATAAGCCTGTGATTTGTAGCCACACTACTCTCAGAGCTGCTAATCGAAAAAATTCAGCTGCGTTGTGCTAGCTGAGAGTTCGCAGTTTTGTGCTAGAAGCGGCGCAGACGCCACCATCCTCACCGTAGATAGAGATGCCGGCCAGGATGACCCAGGCGGTCCACTCAGGCAGGTACTTGATGAAGATGAGGGCCATCAGGGCGCTGACCATGATCAGGTAAGCCTGTTGCAGCTGCAGAGGCCCTTTCCAGTGGATACAGACCATCCCCACGGCCCCGAAGTTCCAGATGATCATGGCCACCGTTGGGTAGTCCATCGCCACGTTGTACGTCCTGAACACCTCCCTGTGGACGGAGGAGAACAGCTGCGATCGGATCAGCGGTACGACACAAGAAGGGAACGTACACTTTAGCAACTAGAAAAGTTGCATGGCTAAATCCTTGAGATCTAAAACAAATGAAAAAAACTTTAAATGGGCGGTGTGTGTTTGTGTGTGTGTGTGTGTGTGTGTGTGTGTGTGTGTGTGTGTGTGTGTGTGTATGTGCGCTTTTGGAGAACTACGACTACAGAAACCCATAGAATATGATTTATCTTCTTCACCCAACCAGCAGATTCGGTCTTTTTTAAAACACACAGGAACTAAAATAATAAAACAAAACGCTACTTCAACAAGTGGGCGGGGCTTATTTAAGAAAATAATCAGATTTAGCACAAGGGAAATTTGAGGATCACAGTTTGACCACGGTGTCGATAAAACGATGTGATCATTACAGGCCTAGAAAACGGTTCAGACTGTAAATGGAAACTTGCCCTATTTTTGAGATCAACAGCAAAAGAATATTTGTAAAAGCAAACATGCTGAATACATCACACACTGAGGATGTGTTTATGATCTAGGACATTGTAGTTAAACGTATCCTCGATTACATCGTGTTATTTTGTATGACAGGAACAGTTGTGGTGTGACTTACTCCAGATACATGTAACTGAACCAGAAGAGCAGCATCAGGGAGGACAGCATCAGCCAGCCGTGGATAAACTGGCAACAGAAAACACACACACACACACACAAACATACACAAACCAGTCTGATTACAGTGATACACACTGTACTCACAAGGATTCGTAAGCACTGGACTCTACGTAAGCTGTTAATCGTAATCACTGTGTTAAAGCGATACACAGCGAATAGAGCTGCATTATTATTCTTTCTTTCGTTTTTTTTTTTAAAGATGGTGTTTTATTGTCAAAGACTGCGATTTCTCTCCTTCAGGATGGAGATGTTTAAATGTCAAGTGTCATACAAAGCAGTCATCTTTTGTTTTTTTTTTGTGTGTGTTTTTTTACTCCACACTCCAGTACAGTAGGTGGCGGTATCGCACACACTACACGAAAACTCAAAAAGAAGAAGAAGCAATAGTACAATAGTATTTTTAAAATTGCAACGTTAAAATTCTTTGCACGTTTCTTTTCTGCAAAAGCTGTTACCGAAATAATTTTTAAAATGTGCGAATCAATTTTGAATCAAAAACTGAATCACTGATTTAGCGACGCTGGAGAGAGGAAGGAGGAGGAGCTTCACCTTGTAGCAGCGATACTTATAAAGCAGCACCAGGAAGATGGTCATGACCACGATCACGCTGATCATCACGATGGTGTTGAGAAACGACGACAGCAGCCTCTCGCCCACTTTGTCCGGGTCCTCCGTGAAAGGCGTGTAGAACCTTTAAAAGAAAAAATAACATCCATATTGTTGAAAATTCGACTTTATGAGAAAAAAAAACAAAACAAAAAAAAAACAGAGATGATTTGATATGAAGCGCTTTGTTACGTACAGTTGCTGCCCGTTTTTCTCCGTGTAGAAGCTGACCGATTTGATGGTCGCCACGACGACCACCATGCAAAGCGTGACGGGGATGAAGAGCATAATGACGTGCTTTGCGCCGTACTTCAGCGTCAGCTCCTCGTCGTCGACGTCGGGGACGGGTACGGCATCTCGCCTCGGGTCTGGCGCATCTGAGCTCACAGCCCGGCGCTGAGAGGAACAACGAAAAGTTCATGATCTCACACAATCCCAATGATCACAAAAATACCAAACTTTACTTTGTTTTGTTTTACAGAAGCACTTAGACACTCATTAGATGCTACAATCTTTCACTTGCCTCGAAATGATATTACAGTACGCCTTAAAGATAATAAAGACAATCGTAATACCAGGAAACTTTCATATGCAAACTTAATTCTTTTTCTGATGTCTAAACCCGTGGTTTTTCCCTCTACTCACACTCACCCTGGTGGTGTCGGGCGCCTGGGCCGGCTCACGCTGCCGGTCATACGGCTGCACGCACGGGCTCTCGGAGCTCATGAGCGCCGTCCTCTCGTTACACGACTCCTCGTCGCTCTCCGAGGCGATCATGAACAGCCTGTGATTACAAAATCCTATGGGGAAAAAAAAAAAAAATTATGGTGTCAGGAGATTTTTTATGGAGTGATGAATGAACGACCTCACAGACTTTTAATTCACAAGCATCAATATATAGCAAATAAAGATGAGAGGGAAAAAATTGTACAATTGTGCATTGTGATTCTTTTATGTGGCAATTAATGCATCACCACACTGACTCCAAAATTTCTGTGTATATAAAATATATA
>QMIH01000754.1:145475-162455 GCA_003987875.1 Clarias batrachus
TTTGCCATATTTGCTTCTGACCCCAAGAAAGTATGTAAGTCCAAAAAAATTATGTAAGTCCAAAAAATAAAACTGGACTCTAGCTGAAGCTCAAGGTGAACAGACTTGGGGAATATAAAAAACCTACAGACTTTAATTCTATGGAATAAAACCTCAACTATAGCAAACAGTTTTAACTTTACACGTTGAGAAGGATCGTGCGTTTGCACATTCTTACGACTCACTTATTCTTCATGTCCAACAAAGACTTACTGTATGTTACTATGTACACAGTAGACTGATGGGGCTCGGGTTACCGTTTCCGCCTGTGTCTTGGCTGGGGGATGAAAAGGGGGGGAGCAAAGTATAAAGAAAGGAAATAGACTGAGGGAAGGCAGAGACAGGGTATGGAGTGCATGGAGAGGAGCGTGTCTTTCCTGAGCTGGACGCTCATCATTGGAGGTGTCCTGTACCTCCTGCGCCAGGTGAAGGAGCACACGCAGTACGGTCGCTATGTGGAAGCCGGAGGGGTGATGGTGCCGGCTAAGACGGCCTGGTTCCTCCAGGAACTGCCCTCTGTACTAGTGCCTGTGCTTCTGCTCCTCAGCACCGACTCTTCCCCCGGTCTGGGACGCAGTGTCCTCATCTGCACTTTCTGCCTGCACTACATCCAAAGGTAGGATCAGGAGTACAGACTTTCATTCATTTGATTTTGTTGTGTGTGCTGTATGTAAGTAAAACTGATTCAAAGAAGAATCAGTTGTTTTTACTGTTTTTAATATTTTATCGGACTCTGTGCCACCCCTTCAAGTCTGCAGTGAGCTTGTAATAAACCCAGACTAATAGTTTATGCCTGATTGTTTTATAGACCTGAATTAAAATCTAATTCTATTAACACTCTTTTAATTACTCAGACAGTGTAGCGTTAACATTGTCAGTATTTTACCGACAAAATATCTCAAATTGTAATTCACCTCCTATTTAGACTTGGGCATTTAACAGGCACGTCCCCAAGTCTAGTCTCCTGGTCTCTAAACGCTAACTGTCTGTCCATCATCCATTATCCATTATCCAGTGTCAGGTAACAGTGGCAGCAGGTTGAGTAAGACGGTTCAGATGTCGCATTCAGATGTCGATAGTTGAAACTCTAATCTATCCAATAATGACATTTTTTATTACTTTTAATCACTACAATAATAATAAAAATAAATAAATAAATAAANTGTTAATTATTAATTATTTGTTAATTACTAGGGGTGTCAATATTAACACATTAACGGATTTGATTATCTAGAAATTTGAACGCAATTTTTTTTCTAATGCAAAATAATCATATGACCGATCAAGTTGGACCCTAATGGCTTCCCATAATGGCAGCGAAAAGAAATGAGAATTTCTTTTTAGATATTGGTATTGTGTCATGTTTGCTTATGACCCCAAGAAAGAATTTAACATCTCTCGAAGAACTGTACTGCACGAGAGGTTCTTTATGCAAATTTAAGTTAATTGGTAATCGTGTCACGCCACCCGCAGGCCGCGGTTCGTGTCACGGCTGTAAGGAACATCAGATTAGTGAAAAATGAAAAATGAGACATAATCAGCTTGTACAAATTATACAGGTTCAGTGTAACGTTACGTTGTGACATTGTGACGACTTTCCTTCAGCAGTTCAGATTTCTAAAATGGCATAATCCAGTCTCGCAGATGTAATGATGTAATGGCAGCTGTGTCCTCCATCATACAGAGCATTGAGAGCCAAGAGACGGGTCTAGCATTTCATCATGTCTACGTTTTTAAAGGAAATCCTTACGTTTGTAATTATGCTAATTTATTCCATAATTTATGAGCACCGCAAATATACAGTACAGGTTGTGTATGCGTGTGTGTGTGTGTATGCGTGTGTAAGAAAATGGCTGTAACTTTTTAATGAGGAATGCTGCACTTTTGTTGACTTTGTTGACTCACACCTTCATTTCAAATCCAACATGGTGATGAACATGATGAGGCCAAATACCAGACAACTTCTCTTTGCTCCAAAATCTAAGGGCCTGGCTGTGTAAAACTGAAGGAAAACTAAGCAGAAGGCATTTATCCAAAATACGCAATAATTGCGACTCCTTTGAACAGTTGATATTGAGATGTATATCTGCTACTTCTGCTCTGTAAAGCTTCATAACGGCTCTAATCTGAGGTGCTGGTTGTTAATTGGAGATTTCTGAGGCTGGTGACTCTAAATGAACTTCTCCTCTGCAGCAGAGCTCAGTTTTGGTCTTGCTTTCCTGAGAAGGTCTTCATGAGAGACAGTTTCATCATGGAGCTTGATGGGCTTTACAAATCCACTTGATAATACTGTTCTTGTAAGAAATGTTTCAGAACAGCTAACCTTCATTTCTTAAAACATTATTACCTCATTCCAAATGCGGTATGAGCATCTCGCCCACGGATTTAATACAGGTTTTGTTCCTGATGTATTTGTGTAATAGTATGTGTAATAGCTTGGAAATCTCACATTATTCCCTTGTCTGAATAAAAGAACATATGGATCCATTTAACAAAAGATATACAAAAATATCCCCCCCCCCCCGAGCCTTACCTTCAGCAAGTAAAATGACTACAACCAGCATCACACAAATGCATGCGGGTTGACAGTTAGTGACTGCACAGAGGAACTTAGAGAAGCTAGTTGTTCTTGAACATTGCATTCCTTTTGAGTGTGATCCGAAATGAATGAGTCGTCCCGGGCAACGATTCGATCATGCAGGTATATCACAGCGTCTGCGCGGGAATCAGTTCATCTGTTTCAAGTCTTATTCAAGTAATCATTTCTTTTTCTCAGAACATTGTTAGTTGTGTGATCAACGTTTGCGTAAGTGGTAGAGGTCAGCGAAGCAATACGGAACATTTCAATTACATTTTGCTCAAATGAACGTAAAGAACAAAATGACTTGAAAAAAAAAAAAAAGATTCATTAATTTTGATGAATGAGATTCAAAGATCCGAGATCCAAAATTACCATCACTAGAACTGTCTCTTAAAAATGCAGAAAATATGATATTTATAAAGAATCCTGTGTGGTTATTTCAAAAGGTTCGGAAAGTTCAAAGTTTTAATTTGGTGTTTGTTGACACCGTCTTGTTCCAATCAAATAACTATAATAATAATTATAATATATAATAGTATTATTATAATTATTATTCAAATACTTGCAATTCATTTGTACG
This sequence comes from Clarias batrachus, assembly GCA_003987875.1. NCBI lineage: Eukaryota > Metazoa > Chordata > Actinopteri > Siluriformes > Clariidae > Clarias > Clarias batrachus. The sequence continues at coordinate 148,676 of QMIH01000754.1, forward strand.
TTCTTTCTGCACTTGTTGTAGACAGTAAGGCACGGGAACACCACAAGGTCCTCGTTCTCAATACCTCTTGTTTTCTCTCCTTGCAGGACTTTCGTCTACTCATTGCTGAATAAAGGACGGCCGTGTCCACTGATCATCATGGTGTCGGCTCTGGTGTTCTGCTCGTTGAATGGTTTCCTGCAGGGACATCACATGCTGCACTGCGCTCACTTTGACCCCGAATGGCACACGGACATACGGTTCATAGCGGGTGAGCATACCCCCGGGACATTACATCACATTAGCGTCGCTCTCCTATTGTGGTGTGTGTTCTCATATACAGTACAGAAGAAAACTGCTGAAAGCCCAGTAAGATCATTTTCAGATGCATTCCCTCAGACTGTGTCCCTTTGGACACCGAAGGAAACATTAAAGTCACACATTAGCTTCATATAGCACTCATTCTAATATATTGCGGTTGCTATGGTAACAGCAGAGGGACGTACAGTACAGGGCGCATGGGGTAAATCTATACTGTAATGCAGTAAATATTTCTGGAGACCAGTTATGCAAATTTTAAAATATGTCATTTTTACAGTAGATATTCAGATTTTTCGTAAGAAGAGGAGATAAATAAAAAGATGCAAAAGTGTTTCAGAGGTATTAACATACACTTTGGCAGAGCTCTGAGCAACACTAATCCTAAAGAAATCCTGAAACACTGACCAATGACTTCCTAACCAACGTTTACCGTGTTTATATTTATATCTACATGTAATATACATATATACACTTCTTGTACAGACTTTGCTATACATGCTTATTCTGTGCTTATTTCCTGTGAACCCATGCTTATTGGGTTCCAAGGACAAAAGGTTAGGAACCACTGCCTTATTGGAAAGTCTAAACTCTGCATTATGCTTATCTAAACGATCTGAAGATATTTGGATAAGACTAAACATACTTCCAGATGACGTAATGCAGCTTTTGACCTTTTCGTGCATTAGCTTTGCTGCCAAAAATGTTCTTCACACTATTGCGCATTCATTCCCTTATGAGCAACACTAATCCTGAAGAAATCCTGAAACACTGACCAATGACTTCCTAACCAATGTTTATTGTATTTATATATCTACATTTAATCTACATATGTACACTGTGCAAAAGTCTTGCTCCCAAAGGAAAAAACCTCCTGTACAACAGACTTTGCTATACATGCTTATTGTGTGACTTTATTATTAAGTCAGCAGAAAAAAGAAAAAAAAAAAAACATAACTTTACAGTGAAAACTGGTTCCAAGGAAAAAAAGTTAGGAACCACTGCCTTATAGGAAACTCTGAACACATGAAAATGAACAAAGTAGCAGTGGAAAATTAAAAATGTCAATATTAACAATATCTGTTTTTTTTTTAGTATTAAAACCCTTAAAACTCAAGTGGCACAGATCTATCCTGGAAACACAACATTGGTTAAAAAGCAACTCATCCAGTTCTTTCATATGTCAGGTCGGACCCAAGTTATTATTACTTTTAAAAGGCGTAAATTTTACCACAACCAAAATATGAGAATGACGTCGTAAAAATGTCAAACTCACCAAATGCTTATTCTATTAGATATATATATATATATATATATATATATATATACACACAGTACAGACCAAAAGTTTGGACACACCTTCTCATTCAAAGAGTTTGAATTCGTATTATGGAAGAAAAAAGTAGCTACGTAAAGAAAAACGAGCGGCCATCATTACTTTAAGAAATGAAGGTCAGTCAGTCCGACACTTTGAAAGTGTCCCCAAGTGCAGTCACAAAAACCATCAAGCGCTACAAAGAAACTGGCTGACATACGGACCGCCCCAGGAAAGGAAGACCAAGGGTCACCTCTGCTGCGGAGGAGAAGTTCATCTGAGTCACCAGCCTCAGAAATCGGCGGTTAACAGCAGCTGAGATCAGAGAGCAGGTCAATGCCACACAGAGTTCTAGCAGCAGACACATCTCTAGAACAACTGTTAAGAGGAGACGGTGTGAATCAGGCCTTCATGCTAGAATATCTGCTAGGAAACCACTGCTAAGGACAGGCAACAAGCAGAAGAGACGCGTTTGGGCTAAAGAACACAAGAAAGAACACAAGAAAGAACACAAGAAAGAAAACTCTTTGAATGATTTTGGTCTGTAATGTATGTATTATATTTTTTTATTGAGTTCATAGAAACAAGCATAAACGTAACCATAAAAACATGTGTTCATATTTAGCTGTGCTATTTATTTGCCTCTGTACCTCATTTTTACGCTCAGCCTTGTTTGTATAATTGGTTAACATGAAATGAAATTCTTCATATTGCCTAGGTTGTGTTAAAAAAATGATATGTTGCTGCTCTGTTACTCGATATTGCACAACCCCCATATACATTTATTAAAACATAATTATGCAAAAAAAAAAAAAAAAAGGCTTAAACTGTTCTGGGTTTTAAGGGCTTCCAATAAAGGACGCAGGTAGACACGTCCATCTAATGACAAATTCCAGTATTTTCTGCATTAAAGGCTCATAGTTTAAGTTTGCAATTTTTATACAGGTAAACTCATCTACTGCTTTGAGTTGAGAAGCTTCTCATTAAGTAACACAATAGAACTGCATATCCTGAAACAGCACCAAATGATTTGTATCAACTCCAAAGAAGCATGATTAGCTTTTCTGCGGCGTAATGCAGTCATCTGTGTATATTAAGCGCTGATGTTACATGTATGTTCCTGCCATCATTATTATTACAGTCTTATACTGTAGCTATCACAAAGTGTTCAATCGCTAAAGTACATGATGAAGGCGATAAGGGCCAACGCCGGCTGCACCCACATTTGCTTGCAGTGTTTTGATCCTTATATGTTTGTTCATATTTCTGCTGAAGGATGTGAAAATTTTAACTGACTGGGGTACTTCCCCTTCTCTCACTCTGCTTATATACGCTGCGTTCAAACAAAATGTATATGTTGCTGGACAGATGTTTCCTGTCCTTCTCTCTCGAAATCATGGATCTCCCACCTTGTTAACTTCCCCTCCAAGGGGAACATGTTGCTCTAGCAGTTATCTTGCAAACCCTTCTTTCATCACTATAACTGCTTAAAGTAGCACGTTAAGCTTGGACAATTCGACACCTAGCATTTAGAATTACACTTTAATTATAGTTTATTTTAAATGTTTCTACCACACCATTTTAAAAGTTAATTCCACATCCAAATCTCCCCAATACGTTACGTCACCACCTGTACAGAGCTCTGACCTCAACCCAATCAGTCTCTTTCGAATGAACTGAAATGTAAATTGTGAGTCAGGTCTCAGTGCACAACTCTCTTTACAGTCATGTTCCTTATTATTTGTCCAAACCTGTTTATTATTCATCTCAAGTGTTTCAATCAGACCCCTTATCCCCAGTCAAGAGCAATCATAATGCTTCAGCATACCAAGACATGGGGCAATGCTACGCTTTCAACTTTGTGGGAAAGGTTTGGGGAAGGCCCTTTTCCATTTCAACATGACTGTGCACCAGTGCGCAAAAGCAAGGACTATAAAGACATGGTTTGATTAGTGCGGTGTGGAAGAACTTGACTGGCCCTACCTCATCGAGCATCGAGCATCTTTGGGATGGACTGGAACGGAGATTGAAAGCTGGGTCTTCTCATCCAACGTCAGTGTCTGACCTCATAAATTGACCTTATAAATGCTCTACAGAATGAATGGGCACAAATTCCGACAGAATCTTGTGGACAGCCATCCATGAGGAGCGGAAGCTGTTATAGATGCAAAAGGGGTACTGACTCTATATTGAAGTATATATACTATATATATTTGGATACAATCTCATTGAAAGTTTGGCCAAATACTTTTGTCCATATGGTGTTTTTGACAGTTGCACAGTTTTGGTCATGGATTTTAACTGAAGCAGTCAAGAGGTGAGGACAGTGTAGCTTTTCAGCTTTTCGATACTGTAGACTCCATGAGATCATGAGAAAAACACTATTGCCTACCTTTGGTCCTTTTTCCATTTTTTGTATTGGCTGGAGCGTAAACAAGTGAATCAGATTTTCCCTATTGTGACCTGAATGAGACCCTCCCGTAGCTCTTCTCGACATCGCCTAGTCATACGTCAACATGCCATGTCTCTCCCATTTCACGCAATTTTATATTGCACATTCTGCCTTGAATTTAGAATCCATTTGAATTATATTTTCATTGTAACAGTAAACCTGTAAACTGTAGATTTGTACATTCATTCCAAACTTTTAAATAAAAAAAATTCTCTTAGTTCATTTTTCCATATTCCTATTCTATCCATTCTTTCTTTTTTTCCGTCACAAACAGTCGTATAAGCATTTCATTACTGTGTACGGTCATGTACAGTACATGAACAAATTTGAATCCGATCCTGTTTTAACTAGGTTTATATGTTGATGACATGGAATGACATTAAGTGTGTGTACGCATGCCAGTTGTGCTGACAATTTTAATTGAAGGCATGTACTGTAATGTGTAATAGATTTCTTTTTTTTATTTTCATAAAATGGATTTTATCAAAATTATATTTAAATAAATATTGTTCAGGACCTGGTATTGAATGATTTCTGAACGATCCCCAGACACAGAAACAGCGGGTTTGGGAAAGGAATCAAACAGAATGAAATGAAGCAGCTGTCAGGAGTGGGAGGAAGCAGGCGAGGTGCATTTGCAGATGTAAAGACATTTAATATGAAAAAACATAAACAAACAGAACCAAACAGAAAGCAGCTTGGTGACAGCAGCCTACTGGGAAGTGAAGTCCGTAGTCATTAACACACATTTTAAAGCCCTCTAACGCTTATGCACTCACTCACTCATCGTCTACACTGTACCTCTTTATCCTGTATACATGATCATGGGGTGGCCTAGAGCCTATCCCAGGAGACTTACGGTATGAGGCGGGGTACACCCTGGAGGGTGGAAATCCATCGTGGGGAAGACCAAGTAGCCTTATTTGCACATCCTTGGAGGAAACCAACCAAGCACAGGGAGAACAGGCAAACTCCAGAACCTGGAGGTGTAAGGTGCAGGTTCTAACCGTTCCACCACCACTCTGCCAGGCATGGGAACTTGTTTAAAAAGAACTATAATACGTGATGTTTAATTCATTGGGGTTACCAAATTAATTGGATCAAGTGTTACAGGCATTTAGACATCGTTGGACTGCATAATGAGCATTTCCATTAAATTCAGTACTTGGAATCAGTGGGAGATGTTTCACATCAACAAACTTTACAATGGCAAAAAATTAACCATGTAGTTAACCGATACACAGTTGTGACCTGTTTTTTTTTAGTTATTTCAACACAGATTAAAGAGATAAAAGATTGATTCCAAGTGCTGGATTTGCATTTGTAAACTTTCCATGGAAACTCTCATTACATAATGCAGTCAAAATAGGCGCTGGTGAATGTGAAGGTGGCTGACACCACTAGGGAATTTATTAAAATAATTCCTCTCGATGGTTCACTCACTCATCGTCTATACTGCTTTATCCTGTATTCAGGGTCTCTGAGGACCTGGATCCTATCCCAGGAGACTTAGGGCACGAGGCAAGGTACACCCTGGACAGGGCGCCAATCCATCACAGGGCACACATACCTCATTCACACACTACGGGCCATTTAGGAACACCAATTAGCCTAATCTGCATGTCTTTGAACTGTGGGAGGAAACCCCAGTTCTCAGGGAGAACATGCAAACTCCATGAACACAGAGACGGGAATCGAGCCTGGCCGGGAATCAAACCCAGACACTGGAGGTGCAGGGCGACAGTGCTAACCACTACACCACCGTGAAGATTTTTGTTAAGGCTCTTGAATTAAAAGCGAACATTTTTTACTGTCATACTTCAATCGCATCTCGATTGCTTCATTTTAAATCCATTGTGGTGGTATACTGAGGCAAAAGCATGAATGAAAAGCATCCATAAACTTAGTATGTAATGTCTTCTTGTGCGCAGGTCTGCTAGTGTTCTTCTCAGGAATGGCCATAAACATCCATAGCGATTACATCCTGAGGAATCTCAGGAAGCCGGGAGAGATCACATATAAAATCCCTGAGGGTAAACCCACACACACATATACAGAGCTTATTAATTAAATGTAAATTTAAGTTTGAGAGACATTGAAAGATATTGAAGGAATGTACAGTAGATGTTCCTCTGTGTGTGTGTTCTTAGGAGGACTGTTCGAGTGGGTATCCGGTGCTAACTTCCTCGGGGAGATAATAGAGTGGTGCGGTTATGCCATTGCCACATGGTCTCTACCCACGTTCTCCTTCGCTTTCTTCACCATGTGCTCCATCGGACCCCGAGCCTATCACCACCACAGGTAGCGCTCAGTTACACTGGAACCCGCCTGAGACATTAACTACTGAATGACAGAATGAACTGTGTAATCAGACTCATAATGCTTTTAAGGTAACCACCCCCCAAAACACACACACACATACATTTTTAGCTGCATGAAGGCGTCAAGTTTAACGTTCCGTCACATGCATGAAAATGGATAGTAATTTGAACGGCCAAAATAATGTTAAGATCAACAATAAAATAAAAGTTTGACAGTTAAATGCATTTACAGTTTACAACAAACTCTCATCAGCCAGAGCATTAAAAGCGTGAGTGTCTGTGAGGAGCACATGCAGGCGGCGAAAACACTACACTCTAAAAACTGCTGAGTTAAAAAACAACCCAACCATAACTCAGCTGCTGGGTCAATATTGGACAGAACGCGCGCTAGGTTGTTGACCCAAGTGCTGGGTTGTACCATTTAACCCAGAATTCTGGGTTGTTAATCTGACCCAACCAGTGGGTTAAATTGACACTCTAGCTGGGTTAAATGTTAACATGCTGGGTTATTTTATTTGACCCAATTAATGGGTGAAATTAACACTCTTGCTGGGTTGACACATTCCATTTGATTTTTTTTTTTTTCAAAAAAAGACCCAAAATGTACACAACTTCACATAATGTAAATAGATTGTCACAGAATAAGAAAATGTGAATAACTTAATTTTGACAAAAATGTCAGACAAAACCATATAATCCCAAGGTGACCATTTGTTAAATATAAAATAAATGTACTGTAACATAAACACTCTGTAAAACAATACAAACAAGAGGCCCCTTTAAGTCTGATTAGAAATGCATTTTTTTGTATTTAATACAATGTTTAAAAACTTTATATAGAAGTTTTCCCATGACAAACTTTCCCATCTTAATATTTTAACTATCAGGTCTTTAACTATTACTATTTCATTGCCTACAAAATGACATTAAAACCAAAATGATAAAACTTGAAAAAACAATTGTCTTTAAACATTTAACAGATAAGTTCATCAATCTGATCTACAGTATGCTGGAGAACTCCCAGGTGAGAAGACACTTCTTAACATCAATGCCAAAAAAAAAAAACACACACAAAAAACTTTAAAACAAACATCAATAGCCTTCACCAAAGAGTCTGTATCAATAGTGTTGCCTCCAACAATGGAAAAGGTCAGTCAGGTCCTTCTTGTCTCATCCCCAAGGAACACAACATGGAACAATGCTCCAGTCATCTCCATTTAGTGTTGCAATATAATTAACATTTATGTTGCGCATTTTTGTTAAGGACGTACAGCTACATTATGTATTTAATGCAAAAAAAAAATTCTCCTATTAATACACAAAAATCATAACATGAACATGGATTTAGTCTATATTTCTGACTAATTTACCTCACTATTTAATTGTGAGGGATAACAGGATACGGCGCTCCATCTGGATTTAATACGAAACATTCACCACTTTTCAAATTCTCAACAAACACTAGATGAATATGATATTTAAGTGATGAATTTACAACTTATAATGAATATTTCATAAGAATAAAGAAAAAGCTTGTTTTAAACTACGATTTAACCATGATGCTTTCACATGTTTTGAATAATAAAACAGAATGGGGAAAAAAATATTAATCCCACTTCACCATAACATACTCATTTTTAACAATAAAATATTCTTGCTTCTACAACAAGTTACTAAAAAAAAGGTAAAAAATTTACATTAACTTACCATAAAACACTGAGTGCTCCGAGCATGATCCAGTCAGAAGTGAAGAATCCAGAAAGTTCTCCAAAGAATAAACCAACTGCTGGGTCAAAATAACATCTTTTTAAAAAAATTTTAACAGACAGAAACAGAAGACATATTAAGACTGTCATTAAACATATCCCAATAGCTTCTTCTGACACCTATTAAATATTATAAAATATGCCAAGAGACTTTCCACACCCACAGCTTTAGCGAAGATTACTAGTAATTTACCTGAAATTACACATTTAGTAAATTTAGTTTTTTTGTGTGTGTGTGTGCTACAAACGCTCTTTTCTCATAAAATACAGTATAGCAGACTATATATAGCGAATAAACATGAAAATGAGCTTCTACCACAACTACAACATTTAAAATTTAGGTAAAAATTAATATTAACTTGCCATAAAATCCTGTCAGCATTAAGGGGCCTCGTGCCCCCCGCTTGAGAAGTGAAGAATCCAGAAAGTTCCTCATGCCGTGTCTCAATTCCAAGAACGTAAAGAGCGGAGTTGACTTGGAAGTGCACACTCGAGTGTTTGAGGACTCCGGGTATAGTGCAAATAGAACACAGCGCACAGGATGCTTCTCGCAGCCGCGATATTATTATACCATAACCGTATTATACCAACGATAACCTGTTAGAAATACATAAAATGAAAATAAATAAATAAATAAATAAACGCTGTTTTAACCACTGCAGTGACGTCACAGCCAGCGGTCGTTTTCAGAAGTTGATGAGGCTATGCTCGGCGGCTACATGAACGCGGACAACTGCAAGATTGTCTGGAGCTCAAATCTCCGAAATCGTTCAGACAATTTTTTTTTAATAGACGCTATCTTTAATAACCGATTGATGTTTTGAGCTGTACACACATACATTCTCGCTTAAACAACTCTTAAAACTACACTTTGTGACACAATAACAGTAATAAAAAGAAGCGACTTCTGAAGTTTATGCAACATGGAAGTGGCCGATCTCGCTTCCCTAAAAATTTCTAGTTGCTAATTTCAGCTGTTTTGGAGAGATGATTTTATACGTCCCAAAAATGGCCATTTTTCAGCTTTGCAAATCGGCAATAATAATAAGCCACAATGATTAAATAAACGAGACAATAAACAAATAGATAAACAAATAAATAGTGAGATATGAAGCTGTACACTAGGGCTGTAGCTATCGAATATTTTAGTAATCGAGTATTCTACCAAAAATGTAATCGATTAATCGGATAAAATAAACTTTTGCTTAATTAAACAGCAATGTAAAATATATAAGAGAAACAAAGATTAATTGGTTTTCTTTTTTAAAAAATCTACATTTTAAATGCATGCAGCATTTTATCAAAAATAAACATCGTCATTATTCACAATACAAGGAAGAGCTTAAAGTTGACTGAGATGAATTACAGTAAGTGCATTACAGCCATACATTCTTATTTTAAATAAATAAGATGCAAAAACAAACAAAATAAAATGACTTTAACTATCAAAAAAACTAAGGCACACTTTAAAATAAATTTGAATATATTTTTATCACTCCCTTCCATTTTGCAGCCCGCAACAGACCGCTCTCTTAAATCAATACACAGCTAACTGTTTGCGTCTCCTTCCTCTTTGTTGGTGACGTCAGCGCTTCTGCTTCGTCTGTATTTATTGGCGGCTTGCATCCGGAAGCGTGCTGTGCCACGCCAAAAAAATAATTGCGCAAAAACATAATGCAAGCTTTTAAAATTAATTAAAAGAAGCCTCGAGGCAGAAGATTTTGCTTCGATCATTTTTCATAATCGAATTACTCCAGCCCTACTGTACACGCTAATATTTCGTTGGATCGCCTTTAGCTATGAGTACGGCATGCATTTGCCATGGCATTGTTCCGTCTACCACGTTCAACATCATGACATTTATTTCTAATCAGAGTTGCAATCATTATTGGCCGTGATCTTTTACAGATGATGGGAGAGTCAAAAAACTCTATAAACTTCTCCAGCACATCCCAAAGGCTTTAAATGTGGTGACGTGTCCATGTGTGAAAATTTCCTCGTGCGTTCACAACCGCTCTTTAACAATTTGAGTCCTGGAATGTAGCCGTGCCATCAGGAGAAAGAAAATAGATGGGATAACCTGGTGATTCAGTACATTCAGGTTGTCAGCTGACTTTATTTTATTGCCACATAACGTTGCTGAGTCTCGACCTGAGCGACTGAAGCAACCTCAGATCATAACACTGTCTCCAGAGGCTTGCACAGTGGACACTATGCGTGATCGCTTCATGCTCTTCCCTTCTTACCCTGACACGCCCATCACTCTGGACTAGGGTCAATCTGGACCCATCTGGTCACATGACCTTTTTCCACATCAAATGTGATATCTCAGTAAATAATAATAATAATCCCATTAAAAGTCAAAAAACGAATCAAAAGTGTAATGAGGCAATAAATAATAGTGAGTAAGCAATAAGTGTGAACTTATTTTTTCTTTGCAACAGTGATGCAAAGAAAAGCCACCGATTAGCTGAATAAATAAATAAGAACAAATCCTCATGTGGCTTTGAATTCTACATGCTTGCATTTGCTCATGCTGAAATTACACCAATTATTATAATTATTTAAAAAGTATAAATAAGTGTATGAAGTCTTGGTGTTGATGTGTGCTGATACAGATGTTCTCATCACTGCTCTGTAGGTTCTACCTCGAGAAATTCGACGACTACCCCAAGTCGAGGAAAGCAGTGATCCCGTTTCTCCTCTAACAGTAAGTAGCAGGAAGAGAGCGTTAGGAGGAGTATCAGGCCACGCCCAAGATCACGTCACAACAATCAGAAACAGGGAGCGTCAGGACACGATGACGCTGAAGATCTGGACAATATCTATACTGTGTGTTCATGTTTACACTGACTCACTGTGTGTGTGTGTGTGTTCAGCCCGGTCAGTGAATCCATACGGCCGATTCGGGATCACTAACGACCAGTATTGCAGGACGTTACTTTTTAAAGTAACTAATTACATTACAAAATTACTCTCATTAAAAAGTAATCCGTTACATTACTGCGTTACTTTCTGATAAAAGTAACTAGTCTGAGTACTTTTCCATTGCAGAAAATGAAAACTCCTTTGTGCTTCCTTATGCATGTTGTTTTAGTCAAAACCTTTATAATCTTTATAATTATTCTACCATCATCACTCAGTGAAGTTTGGCCCATAATCTGTTAACCACTAATACCCCTATTGCACCTACGCAGTTTCGCGCGGTGGCCGTAAATACGGTTCGTCATGATTCACAGCGAGTTTCGGCGCTGTGATTAGGTTTCCATCTTTCCGCACGTCGGTCCTCACATAGTCAAGCTGCATAGGCGAGATAGGGGTATAACAGCAGGAATAACAGAGGGAGGGGGCGGGTTATCGAGGGCGGGGCTTGTAGGATGACTTTCTCACACACACACACACACTAATGGATGGGAATGACTGCTGTCTGGCTCAAGGATTACATAAATTGTCTGAATAACAGATTACATTCTTAAAAAAGTAACTAAGTAACTGAGAACTTGAATGGCAGACCTGATGCGTTAGATCAGTAATCCGAGTACTCTAACACATTACTTTGTAACGTGTACACTGCTAACGACTAATCTAACGTTTTAATCTAAGATTTTTATAGATGAGATTTTAGACCATGATTTAATAGTAATACATAGTAGTAATCTGATACGTATTTGAAACTCTAACCCTTCCAAAATTCCTAATTGAGCCCCCACCTCGCTCTTTTTCCTATCCTTGTTTTCGAGGAACTGTCTTTTACAAATGTACGTTTTCCTTTCCTGAAGTTTTTCTAATGATTTACATTTTGAGGTTCATTTTGTGTATGGAAAGTGCTAAACAAAATAAATACAAAAAAACACCAGAATGTCATACTGTATATATGTGTATAGAGAAGAGTATAATTGTGATTTACAAGGAGTGTTCATGTCAAACAGGGATTTTGATATACCCTGCTACACTAATGCACTTATCGTAGTGTTTCACTAGTGCTTGGTAGAAAGTTGTCTCAGTATGCTGGAGTCTGCCTGCTTCACATCTAAAACACTGGCCTCCCAAAAACACCTTTAACAGCCCAAACGTGTGGAAACGTCAGCCGGGATCGTCGTTCAAATGGTTTTACTACAGCCAAGTCTCAAAAATCACCAGAAATTTCATCAAAACTCAAGTTTGACTTGAACTCTTTCATATATTTAAATAAGTAACATTCGGTTATTAATTTATTGACCACACCCACTGTACTAAGAGGCGTGGCTTTCTGTACCTGTCCTCCTCTGTGAAGGGGCATCGTCTGCGTCATTACAGCACAGGAGGCCTTATTTATTTTGTTTATTTATTTATTTATTTATTTAATTAATTAATTAAAGAAAACACGTCTAACCACGTCCTTGTGCAATCGCTGGCTTTTATTAAAGCATAATAATTTTTTTTATTTTATAACTAAACTAAAAACCCATAATACATTACTACTTAAACAAAACAATTGTTTGATGTAATATTTGTGAATAGACTTTGGGATTGAATTTTGTAAGTTTATTCCTAGTGGTTTTAAAACATTTACATTACAACCCTATACAGTGATTCCGACTGCAAAATAAAACCATTTTTGCTTTCAATTGTAATCTTGAATGAAATGCGGATTGGCCACACAGTCCGATGAAAAGTAGTCATGAATCCGAGCTTCTCATCAGCTCTCTCCTTTTTGTTTGAGCTGCTGCTCGGTGCGGACAGACTCCTTCATCGCCTTCTGCATGAACCATGTGCCAAAGTGGAGCCCGAGGAAAGCTCCGCCCGCAACCCAGTACCAGTTCTTCCTCAGCCAGCTTGGGTTTTTCATCCTCGCTGTACACAAACACCCAAAAGGGCCGACGTGCTAGCTGTGGGGACAGAGAGAGACCATAACCAATTAATGAAAAAAAAAAAAAAGATGAAGCTCGAATGCTAATTAGACATGTAGAAAAGTGTTTGTATGGCCTAAGAGGCTAATAAGCAAGAGCTTGTGAGTGTTTACGGTGAAGCTTTAGGGTTGGCCCCGCCCACTTTGCACTAAAAGTGTAATAATTGTTGGAAAATTATCATGAGAACAATTATAACATTGTGTTCAGAGTCAATATTAGATGAGTATTTGGTAGTCTGGTGGACTGACGCCTCCTTGTGGCCAGATAATGTATTAACTTTACCATGAGCGACTTTTAAGTTCAGAGTGCATTTCTATTTAAGCTATTAATATAAACTTGTACATTATAATACAATTACAGTATAATCCGCATTTGAATGCATTATATTTCTGATATATTTACGTATCATGACATACAGTGTAAACAATAACATTTTTTAAATTAAATATTTTTACTTATTTAGTTATTTTTTAAAAAAAGACAAAATTATAATATAGTTTTATATACCAGCAAAAAAAAATTATACACTCTTTAAAATGAAAGATATACGCTTCTCTTCTGACGGTCACATGATGACAGCATCATCAATGGTGTGATGACTGGCATCTTTTAATTCAATTTTTAAAAAAGGGCATAAATTACAACTGTTGACCTATATGTATATACACTTTCTATCCATCTGTCCGTCCATCTCTCTCTCTCTCTCTCTCTCTCTCTCTATCTCTCTCTATATATATATA
>QMIH01000754.1:170016-205016 GCA_003987875.1 Clarias batrachus
AAAAAAAAAAAAAAGAATTGTTAGTTTTACCAACAAGACATTTATTGGATTCTGTTTGCTCGAAAATGTTCGAGAACCAGAGTTTAAACTACGGTGAGTTCTCGTGAAAAAGGTTTACAAGGTGTTTGAAGGATCTCTGAGGAACTTTAACTTCAGCGTAACAATAGAGGAAAGTTGAAGGGACGAGAAGGTCATGGAAAAACAGACAGAGGTATCATTTTAAGAGCGCGGCCTCTCGCTTGTGAAATGTACGTTAGCGGCTGAGACGAACTGCAAATCACATCTATCCACGGAGAGAGTGCGGCTTGCCTGGTCATTGCTAAAGCGTGCGTGGGCGTTTCTCGTGAGAACTCCAGGAGCAGTGGCCTGTGCGAACAAAGGCAGAGTGTTAGACCCACATAGTAATTAGAGGCTCAGAAAGAGAATTAATGGAAGTGTCTGTGTGTACATGTACATGTACATACACACACACACAGGCAAAGCTCCACTTCCCCTGCATGGTGTGTCCTCAAAGGATGGCATTAAAATGCGTTAAGTGCTCTTACATGTTCTACCTGCAACTGGAATTCAGGGAAATGTATTTTGGTTGTTAATTAAAACTTTTTATTTTAGTGTGTGCGTGTGTGTGTGTGTGTGTGTGTGTGTGTGTGTGTGTGTGTGTGTGTATGTGTTTTTAAGTATTTAATTAACCCACTCTATTATATCTAAGTAATTAAAAGCTCAGAGAAAGACTCAGGCCTAATCTGGGTGTTGGATGAGTGTGTGTGTTGGTCATAAATGAGAGTCCTGTGAGCAATCTGAGAAGATTTCGAGCAGTAATACGGAGCAGCTCTGGACATGTTTCAGAACAGGTTGATTTGTTTACAATCAGTGTGTCATCAGCGTTTACAGTGGTTGAGGTGAGACAGGATTCCCGTCAGCGCTGTGTGGGAGAAGAGATGGAAGCTTTTATCTCTTTCTTTATAGACGTGAGAGTTGTTCCCATGAGAGAGAAAAAAATGGGAATGGAAGAGGCTTTGAGCTAGCAGTCTGGGTTTAAACACACACACACACACACACACACACACACACACACACACACACACACACACACACACCTCTTAATTATCTAGACCCGTCTGGGTGACTTCGCCTGTCTGCTGCCCCTCAGGCTAAACCAATCTCCCCTTCAATCACACTCAGACGCCCCTGCAGGACATGCTTGGACAAGAGGACACATCACGACCATGTACATTATGCTACGTCATTAACCTGATCCCAGAATCAGAATGCGCGCACACACACACACACACACACACACACACACGTCACCAGATTTCCCGACAGCTGATCCAGAGCAATGATCCAATAACAATCAGTGAGTCAGGAGAGACAACGCCGTCTCTGTCTCTGAGCTTAAACGCATAAACCCTCAAAAGTCCCAGACACTGATGGTGTATTATCAGTACCTGCCCAACATCCCAGCATCTCTGAGCAAGAAAAAAAAAAGATTTATAATAATCAGCGATGAATCAGAGATACTCTTACCACCCTGAAATTGATTATTTTCCAATTACAACAAAGTGTTTCATCCGTCTCGTCACACAATCATTTACTCTAAATACAAAGCGTATTCGTTAAAAAATTAGACACCCTATATTTAAACCTTTTACCAGGCAAAGTAAAGAATCCATCTCTTGATGTTTTGCAATACACTTTGATTTTTAGGACTTTTTAGAAATGGTGCTGAGTTGAAAAGCTTTACAAACCTAGAGCTGAATTGTTTGGAAATTTGAGTTAAATCTTTTTGAAATCTATTATTATTATTATTATTATTATTATTATTATTATTATTATTAATAATAATAATAATAATCATAATCTAAGGTAGGTTTCTAATTTGAGTTGAGTTGATTTGTTCAAGTCTGAGCTTAATTTTTCTTGAAAACCTAATATGAGCTAAACTTTCAGAATTCGTTTTTTCAGTTGAGGTGAAGTCTTTAAGAATCTAAGATGAGCTCTCTTTGAGCTGAGACAAATTCCTTTGAGGAAATTAGATTAGAATAGGTTAGAATAGAGGAGGGATTTGAACCGCAATCCTCTCTACAGGAAAGTTTATACTTTTTTTTTTAATAGAATTTGGTATCCAAGACCAGTCGGCCACACTGTAAACCCTAATGCTGAAAGTAATTAAACACACTGAGTACTGTTAACTTAAATAATTGCAATTAGGTCAAATTAATAGACCTTTTTGAGGATTCAGAACTTTTTGCTATTTATGAGTTTGTAGAAATAACACTTTTCAAGTTATTTGTAAGTTATTTGTAAGTAAATTATTTGGGATTATTTGGAATTATTTCCAAATTATTTGTAAGTATTTAAGTAACAGTAACTGTCACCTTAAAATTCCACCAACTTAAACTCTAAAGAGCTCTAGTGGCTCAGTGGTAGGTGTTTCGCCTGCCATGTGGAAGGCCCAGGTTTGATTCCCAGGCCGGATTGTCTGCAACAATTTATTTGATTTGCAAAAAGTTCAACAAACTCAAAAATTGATAGTTCTGTTTACTTAAAATTGGAAACATCATTACTTAAAAAAATTTGATGTAACTGATTACGTCAAATATTTTGAGTTTTGCCAACTTTGCCAAGCAAAGTTTTAGGAGATTTGAGTTGAAATATATATATATATTTTAGAAATCTGACCTGAGGTCAACTGGAAATCTGAGCTGGCCTGAAATTCTTGCGACACAAAGCTAAGCTGAAATTTTGGGAAATTTGATCTGAGCTGAGAAGATTTTTTTTTTAATCTGAGATGAAATTCATTAATTTGTTCATCGTTTATACCTCGTATCCTGTGTAAAGGGTTACAGGGGGCCCAGCAGCCTATCCCGGGAGACTTAGGGCACGAGATGAGGTACACCCTGGACAGGGTGCCAATCCACTGCAGGGGGAACACACACACTTAGCCTAATCTGCATGTTTTTTAACTTGGGGAAAAAACTGCAGTACCAGGAGGAAACCCACCAAGCCTGGGGAGAACATACAAACTCCATGCACACAAACCCAAGGTGGGAATCGAACCATTGACCCTGGATGTTGGAGGCCACAATACTAACCTGTGCTGAAATGATAATTATCTTTTTAGATAGGAGTGTTTTTGGAGTTGTACCCACATGGCATCAAATCTAGGAAAGGAGTAATATTGTGGAAGGTCTGTGCAATTCATTAATCACCGATATGAACAGGAGCCGTTCTCTCATCAGCCTCTTGCTATACTGTTAAGCTTCCTGAGACTGGAGACTCATTCCATAATCATTACTGTAAAAAATGATTATATACATGGTCAGATAGTGATATTCAGCATATCAACAATATATTATGTGGAGTGTTTAACATACATGTGCCTGTGAATGATTTGTTGCTAAAGAAACTATAATGTTTTACAGCGGGTGCTGTCATAGATCATAATATAGCATTAGACAACATGGCAACCGAGCAACTTGACAAAGAAATTCATTTGAGGGATAGAACAACATATTCTTTAACCTCTCAGTTTGCTCAAACAGGCTACAGTAGCATCGATTTGGATCATATGAGCTAGCGTTGAGCTTATTAATCTGCTGTCTTATTAATATGTAGCTGGCTAAAAATAGTGTAGTTACAGGGATATGATCACAGTTCGCTAATAAACTTCACAATATTAGCAGGTTATCTATTATCTTAAGACATTTCATACTTAATACAATGAAACATTTTGCTAGCTAATTTTCCTGCTAAAGAATGTTTAATATGTTTATTTTATGTTTATGTGTTCTCATTTAAATGACTTTGCAGCACAGTAGATACTTTTTTTTACACAAAAGGTTTATGCTAGCTTAATGTATAGCTAAGTTTATATTTATTTAAACAGCCAACAAAATCCAGGCTAGCTAGATGAGCTGAGGTTTCATGCTAGTTATACATTATTTAAATTGAGGTGTTTGTATTTTGTTTTGAACACACACACACACACACACACACACTCTCTCTCTCTATCTATCGCTCTCTCTCTCACACACACACACACACACACACCTCTGACTATAGCATGTGACTCATCATGGAGGGATTTGAGTAATGGTTACTCAGAATATAGTCGGGAAAATGCTGACAGTGCTCAATCATCGCCTTCACGATCTGTCGCCTTTCACAGTAAAGCTACTGTGGAAAGTAAAAGTTCAGCAGTAAAAGTTAACCTTTTCACACTTTTGAGTAGTTTGTGTACTTTTTTTTTTCTCCACA
This sequence comes from Clarias batrachus, assembly GCA_003987875.1. Lineage (NCBI taxonomy): Eukaryota > Metazoa > Chordata > Actinopteri > Siluriformes > Clariidae > Clarias > Clarias batrachus. The sequence goes on from QMIH01000754.1 coordinate 174,277, forward strand.
TGACCATGTTATGACATTTTACATATTTATGCAGAATATACTAATCATAATGTTAACAATTTCCTGTACCATAATTGTAGATATCCATTAAACACCATGAAAAAAAGCAAACTTTAAAAAAATTTATTACATTTTTTTTCCAGATTTTTCTCCCCCAATTTAGTCGTGTCCAATTCCTCCCCGTCACTAGGGGGCTCCACATTAAGGCTACTACTACCACTCAGTCGGGAGGGCCGAAGACTATCGCGCGTTTCCTCTGAACCACGTGACGCCAACTGACCGCTTCTTTTCGCACTGCTAGCTCACGCACCATTGGGGGCGACATAACACACTCGGAGGACAGCGCTATCCGCTCCTTCCGATGCATGAGCTCACAGACGCCCCTGATTGGCAGTAAAGCCGTGAACGTGGGAGCACCAAGTACCTCTTCATTCCTCCCCTCTGAGAGAGCTCGGCCAATCAGCTCTCTCCAGACCTCCGGCTGCAAGAGGTTATAGCATCACCCGGGAACTGAACCAACGATCTCCGGAGGACTGCGCCGAAAAAAAGCAAACTTAACTAATTGGTACTGTAAATGATGCCCTGGCTTGGTCGTGTCATGTCAATTTGTGCTTCAAAACGTTGTACAGTAAAAAATAGTCACAACCATTCTAATATTCAGCACAAAAGCACTCCCACTCATGTGATATTGGTTTTATACAACAGTTCGTCAAACACCATTTATTATCAACAGAATATGATTAGTTTGATATTTAACCAGTTCTTTTGCTCCATCAACACCTATCCTTCAGTGACTGGTGGAAGTAACTAAACGCGACTGGCAGAGCCGGCAAACACCAGTTAGTTACCGATATTTAGTGTAATTAACAGGGTTTAAAGTACTTTTAAATTCTTACTAGTACTACGTAGCCAAAAGGTGAGGAGAATAAAATATAGAGGTGATGGAAAGTGCTTTCCGTACTGGTTTTAAATGTGGGTTTTTACAGTCAGCTGCTCTCTCCTCATTACTGCAGACCGTACAGACCTACTTTCACCTGTGCTGTGATGCACAGTTAGTGTAATTAACAACTGTACAACATCTGTAATACATATAGTTACATGTCCAAGTGCTGTTACTGTCTATTATCACCACTCGTGGAATGCCTCTCGTCCAATCAGAGTAAAAGATACAAAAGATAAATTTCACTAGTGTTAAGATATTTTCACTTACTAACATACAGTAGCACTCTATAGCACTTCTTATCATGGAAAGATTATATAAAAGTCTTTATTTAAAAATGAACATAATTAAACCTATTTTTGTATTTTTCAGTTCAGTTTTGAAGTTTTTTTTTTTTTTTTACCTGTATATCATTCTGCCTAGAAATGCTTAGAAAATGCTAAAACTTCTCCCAAAGCATGAGGTAAGTTCCAGGTTGAATTTTAGGAATTGAAGTTTAATGAATGTACAACAGTTTATTCTTTGTAATGTTTTACAGAAATTTTCAGTTTGCTAATGTGTCTTTTTTTTCATTAGTTTGTAGTCCCTGCATAAAACTGAGTCAAAGTGAAATTCTATAGTGCCACCCTCATAGCTAAGTTTGCTATTTTTACAAAATAGTATTCAAGCTACTTTTTTTCATGAGTGTAGCTAGGGAAAAAAGGATGCAGCTACTGGAAAATGTAGATAAACTAGCTTGCTAATCGCTTCTCCTGCTTTGTTCCTCGCACACCGAGGCGCGATCGTCTTTCAGAATTGACGGATTTATACACGAGCGGTTGATCCCTTGTCAGCTTTTCACAAAGATAACTATTCTCATTACGATGAATAACAACAGACTTTTTTTTATGTGTGTGTATATGTAGGGTGTGTTTGTTTGTGCATGTATGCATTTGTGCATACAGTGTGTTTGTGCACGTGGCCGTAAGTGTGTGTGTGCAACCGAGTGTGTTGAGAACGACACACCTGGCAGCTCCGCTTTGTTCCAGCGTCGGCACCGAGGCGATTTCCCAGACTAAAACATCAATGGCTACTAATACCCGTGAGAGACCTCGCTCCTTCTCTTCTTTCCTCTCTCTCAGCCTTGCTTTTTGGACTCTTTATTTCTCTCTCTCTCTCTCTCTCTCTCTCTCTCTCTCTTTTCCTCTCACACACATTTCCAAGGTGATTGTCATGTAGACCAACTTTCTTTCAGTTTTTTTTTTTTTTTTTGAGGAGGTAGTTTTTGGCAACGTGTGATATTGTTTTGGATCTTGACATTGACTCGAGATCATTCACACGGCACACGCCCAAGAGCAGTACCTGCAACGACAGGTTAGGAGTTGAAGGTGTGTGAATGTGTGTGTGTATGTGTGTGTGTGTTTTTTGACACACCCCATTCCCCGTTCTGGCGGCTACCGCTTAAACTCGTTGTGTAATGTTATGCCAGGAAAATCCAGCAATCGGGGCAAGTGACATCACCGAGGGGAACCTCTAATGGGCTGGGATGGGTTTTTGGGGGGTAGGCACAGGGGGGGGGATCATAATGTGCATTGGATGGGGGTGGGTGAGCAGGGATGTCACTCCAGCACACTTATTAACAGCTGTCAATTAAAAGGAGAGACATTACCCTGCATGTAACATTTGTCTGTGTGTCTGTGTCTGTTTGTGTGTGTGTGAGAGGAAATTCAGGCAAGTTGCTGCATCAGAACCAGAAATGTGTGTGTGTGTGTGTGGTATGTAAGTTTGAAACGCCTCTCTATATTACACCCTCTGCGCCTTGTGCGTCTGTCTCTGTTGCTACTGGCCTCTCTCCAGGCTTTTCTTCAGCCTGCAGAATGGGAAAAGTAAATTCCCCTCCACAAAACAGCTCCAAGTCTCAGTTTCACTGCTACGCCCTGCTTGCCGAGTGCATTGCTTTACCATTACGTTTCCAAACAGGGTGGGGAACCAAGTCTTCGGCTCCATTGAAGAACCAGGATTCTTCCTAGTGGATCCAATTTACGCTAGCCTTAGCGATTATTGCCGCTGCTCAGAACCGTCTTCATTAGCCTTAACGCGTTAACACTCGGCGTCTCGTCCTTGATTGTATCAGACACACGCTGTTTTTTTTTGTTCTTTTTTCCCTTTTCTCTATTTCTCCCAGATGGTTCATTAAAAACGCAGCCAGTCTGGACCAAAGCTGCGTTCCACTGTATTCTGAACTCGGAAATATTTCTGCGTCAGTCTTCCATCTACACGCGTTCCAGAGCTTTTACTGTAAATAAATAAAACGATAAATAATTGAAAAGAAAAACAAAAACCTGGACGACAGCAGTGAATAGATGTTTCCATGTTTGTAAGATAAATTGTGGAATTTTGTAACCAAAAGCACAACTTCTTATCGCTGCTACCCGGCTACCGTATAGTGGAAAGATGTATCAGTAGCTCTCGAGTGCCATTACGGAAATTGGGTTTTGGAGAGCCTGAGTTTGATACCCGGGTGAAGCTACACCCATACATAGCCAGGCATCTAGAGAGCAGATTGGCCGTGCTCTCTCAGAAGGGGAATGGCATTCCCGCACTATCACATCAATCATAGCGACATTAGACATAGAGCTTTCCTTCGTGCATATCCAGTGGTTTAAAAGGATGAAGTTGGGTGGCATCACGTGTCTTGGAGGAAGCATGTGATAATCCTGGTTGCTAGTTGTGGTCTTGATGGGAGGGTGCCTTCAAGAGAAACTTGTCATCAACTTGTGGAAGAGACACATCTGTCTGTGGGAACTGTACACACAATCATTCATTAACACCACTTGCACGTTACAGTTACTCGCTCCCCCACTCCCCCACACAGTCCTGACTTCGCTCCAAGCCATTTTCACATGTTTGGGCCATTAAAAGGAGTTCTTGGGAAGTCAGCGTTTCAGACATGAAGCAGGCAGTGAGATCATGGCTCCAGTGTACTGAGAAAAACTTTCTACCTTGATGGTATCCAAGCACTAGTGAAACACTGGGATAAGTGCATTAGTTCAGCAGGTGATTACATAGAGAATTAAAGAAAGATTTTACTCTCATAACTGTGTTCTGTTATTCTGTACAATCAAAAGCACCATTTTGACTTGAACCCCCCCCCCTCGTAAATTTGACAAATCAGTTTTATTGGCTTAGCTAGGTTTATGCTAAGCTAATGCTAGCTATTGTTTTAAGAAATGACTAGTATATGCTATGTGCTAGTCTTGTTGAATGCCAACTGTTTAGCATATGTGCCTCCATCTTGACTCAAGTGATTTACTTGTTTAACACAACGTTCTGCTCTTTTATTTTATTTTATTTGTATATATTTAGGTGATGATTTCCTGATTATTCTACATAAATACAGATGGGATTTCTTATCAAATTATCTTCCTCAAAACTACTTTCTAAACATATGTTAAAGCATATGTGCATTGAACATGGAATTAACTTCCTGAGCTAAGCTTTGCTAAGCTCATCCTAGTTATCAAACCAGGCTAAACGCGCATCACTACACACTGCATTTCAGCCTAATAATACAGATTGGATCATTAATAAAGGTTTGTTAGTGACATCAAATTCTGTGCTTTAAAAAAAAGAAATTACACTGCTAGTCAGTTATCTTTATTAACGTTAAAAAGCAGAAACAGTTAGCATTTTATCATGCCAGCTTCCACAGATTGTTAACTAAAGCACCAAACTCACAGAAGTCCTGGTGTAATGTGATGTGATTTTATAGATTGTTGTTCAGTGAACAGCCAGTGATAGCTAGCTAGCTAGTGTCCCGTTTTTTCAATGATAAGGAGCTATATTAGCATGTTGTTTGTTTCTCTTTTCACAGGAAAAAAAGAAAGTGGAATTAAATGCTAACAGTAGAGATGAGTAAATTTGTCTTATCCGTGCATGCTTTCGCAATTTTTTTCTGAAACCTAGTGTATATTGTGTCTCTTCAGATGTTAGCTGAATTAGCACAAGCGGAATAGCCTCTGCTCTTTGAGACTATAAGAGACCTGTCCAAAGAAAGATTAAGATACCTGTCCAAAGAAAGAGTTTGGGAGTCTAGATTCATCAAAAAACTGAAGGATTGTGATATATAACAAGACGTTTATGCAGGATTTAAAATGCTCATAATCGCTAGCTTAACATCATGGCATATTTCGGCGTCTTCGTGCTGCAGCATGTACGGTATGTTTCGTGTTTGCTCAGCTAGCACTAATCGAGCGTATCACCCTGAGTGGAGGACACACACTGTGATCAGGGAGCAGAGCCAATCACAACACAGAAAGGAACGCAGAGAAGCTTAGAAAGCAGGCGCGCTGTACATGACGCTGCACAAACTCACTGTTACATTAGTGCTTGTTACCGTTATCTTTCCCATCTGTTAATGGGATAGTCGACTAATTGGTGTAATGAGAGGGATATTTACACACACACAGACTCACACACACTGTATACATAGCTAAGTGTGTGTGTGTGTGTGTGTATGTGTGTGTGTGTGTGTGTGTGTGTGTATGTGTGTGTGTGGTTTAAATATGTGAGTTGATTATGTTGATGTATTGAGTGTCAAGCTGAACCTCGAAACAAGCCATGATAGTTCCTTACTCGCTCGGATTTATGATGATTTACAAAACACACACATATACACACATACACACACACACACACACACACACACACTTACAGTCTCAAAAGAGGCAGCATTACGCCCATGTTAAAAATACCAAGGTTTCACGATGGAAACCCAATAAACACGAGAACTTTTTCCATTGTCTCTTCCATTTTTGTACTTTCTGACATTGGCCAGGCTGTGTGTGTGTGTGTGTGTGTGTGTGTGCGTGTGTGTGAGAGAGAGAGAGTTTAACTACATCGCTGTCACTTGAACAAACTCCATAATGTTAAGCTTGAATAACAAACGAAGGGAATCTCAGCAGATGAAAATATCTATAAACGAGTGAAATTGTTACAGTGTGCTTTACCTGCCAAAGTGACAGATGACCCATGTGTGTGTGTGTGTGTGTGTGTGTGTATGTAGTCTGGCTCTTTTTAGGATCAGCTCTATATTCCCAGGGCCCCTAATGTTCCCTCATTAATATTTTCTCAGAAACTGCCTGATGTTTCTGAGACCCCATGTTGCCTGAGTGTTTTCATACGTTTGCGTCAGTCTCCTGCCTTTTATAGTCTCTCTCTCTCTCTCTCTCTCTCTCTGGAGTCTATCCCTATCTGGTACCAGTCCATCGTATGGGAATGGACTTCATACACACTCACACTCACCCACACACTATGGGCAATTTGGAAATGTCAATTAGAGCCTAAACCGGAGGACAAAATGGGAACTCAAGCCCTTAACTTTTGATGTATGAGGCCACGATGCTAACCACTACACCATCATGCTGCCTCTCTTCATAGTCAAATGTTTTATTCATTTGATAGATAATGTGAGGTTATGCATTTTGTTGTTACCTTCAGGGGGCGGTGATGGCGGCCCAGTGTATTAAGGCTTTCAGTTACTGATCTGAATGTCGGCGGTTCGAGTCCCAGCTCTGCCGGGCTGCTGCTGTTGGGCCCTTGAGCAAGACCCTTAACTTTGCCTACTAACAAGAAGCTGGGACATATATGCGAAGGATAAAGAATTTCACTGTTCAGTAATGTACTGTATATGTGATGAATAAAGACTGAACTTAACTTGTAAACTTAAACCCGATTAAATAGGAAGCTTTCGTCCAAGACATCCTGTTGCGCCTTCCAAACCACAGATAACTAGCAGTGGAGTATTGTATGGAGTGGTAAAGCCATTAAATTTAGACAGCTGATTAAATTAGCGCTGGTGGTTGAGCATGGCGACCATAATTGGATACTGATACTTTGGCTGCAAGTGATGCCATGGCTAAAAATGAAGCCATCAAAAGCATTGCAGTGATTGGCTACAAAATGCTGGTGTTATGTCACTGGTTATAAAATAACACATTTCTACATTTGGACATTTGTGAAAAGGTCTTATGTTATGATGCTTAGCGGCGTTTAAGTCCTGCCTTCCTGCTCAATGTTTGGCATTGATGAGACGGAATTCTCGTAACCAATCATAACACAGAAGGCAGGATTTGTTGATTAAAAAAAAAATAATAAAAAAATAAAAATCACTGGCGCCACCAAACATCCAGGGACAGCACTGCACTTTTACTAGCCTGTGAAAAGCTCAAAATTCATCATCTAAAAAAGTAAAAAAAAGTTCAACCAATGTAATTTAGGGTCTATCTGTAGTAGCTCGGAGAGCGAAATGTGTCTCTAGGTAACTGGTAAGCTTGGAGAATTAGCCGTAATGAATTTGTTAATTATAGAATCACTTAGCAATTATGTTGAAAAAATTGAGAGTATGGAAATGCTATGATTTACATGTTGTATACAGAGAGACATTTTATTGTGGTTTCCGTATATAAGCTAGCTAGAATCAACAGTATCAATGCCAACATTAGCACACTAGAAAGCCATCATCATGTATAGTAGCTGTAGTTTGATAGCTGGCTGAACAGATGGCGAGCGCACAGATACAGCTATGTACAGGCGACTCCGCGAGGCAATGGGCGGGGAAAAGCCGTATACATGTGTAATATGGATTTATGTGGTATGTGTAGAGGAGCCACCGGAACAGAATGTAGCCACTGGCCCCGGGTAAGAACATTTTCACCTTTCATGGTTTGGCTAACTCCATGCAGCGCAGGTGAAAACACAGCGATTTGATTTTTCACTCTGCATGAAGGTGGCCTTATGGGCCACGACAGCCTTCGACAGCGAACAAAAGGATATTTTTCTCTCTCCTTATTGTTGCTGCGTCTCTCCCTGTTTCTTTCCCCTCCTTCCATTCTCTCTCCCTCTGAATTGTGTTTTTAATGGCTCCTCTTAAAGCTTCTCAGTTTTCAGAGTGATTAAAAGTGGCGCGCTACGAAGGCGGTGTGTGTTCCTGCTCTCTGATCTCATCCCGCTCTCACAGCGCTCAATGGAGGGATACAGTACTGTTGTGGTTACCAGTTATGTGGTTGTGTGTGTGTGTGTGTGTGTGTGTGTGTGTGTGTGTGTGTGTGTGTGGAGGGGGATTCTCGCTGAGCCTGTGCTTGTGTGTTCTGTCTTGGCTTACGCAGCTATGTGTGTGTGTGTGTGTGTGTGTGTGTGTGTGTGTGTGTGTGTGTGAGATTGTGTATCAGGTTTAGATATTGCACTGACACACTGATGCAAAGTGTGGGAAAATGGCTCTCAGTCGTCTGTAATTAGGAGCGTAATGTCTGTGGTGCTGGCCACAGTTGTGAGAACGGCCATCATTATTATTTTTTTATTATTATTTACAACCTTTTCTGTCTTTCTCTCTTTTTCCCGTCTCTCTCTCTCTCTCTCTCTCTCATCTTTCTCTCTCGCTCTTTCATTCTGGACATGTCCCAGCCTAAAGGAAAATTGACATCATTCCTTTATGTAAGGGCACTTTGCAATCCCCCCACCACCCCAACACACACACACACGCACACACACACACACACACACACACACACACACACAGGCTGAGTCATGGTGCAGTTTTAACTTTGAAAAACACAGAGAACACCCTCCTCTCCTCTGACAGGGTGCGGCCAGAGAAACAATTCTAGAGGAATGAGCCTCAAGAGGTCTCAGCATGTGTGTGTGTATGTGTGTGTGTGTTCAGAGTTAGCTAGATCATATACGCATGCTCATGTAGTCAAGCACTGATTTGTAAACCTGCATAATTTGTAAACCTTTGAAACCTTTCCCATGACCTGTGCTCAGCTCACAAACATTCAGGTGTTACAATGTTTATTGGAACCACACAAGGTCACACCTGACAGACTCGTGACTTGTGAGGTCCTCAGGTTCACACGCTTATGCTCAAATCTGAGAAGTACTTTGTTAACTGCTCAAATACAGTATATGGAGAAATACGATTAAGCAAGTATAACGCTGACCACTTCTTTAATCTCAGAGAAAATATTTCAGACACATACTGTAGTTTGTGTAAACATGTTTATGGGGACCAGATGAATAACTGAATTATAAAGTCCTCAAATTGAATTATGCTTGTAGCTGAGGGCTAATATTTTCCTAAAACTCTTAAATCTTTCCTGGCCACAAGGATCAATTGACAAGGTTACTTATGAGGTCTTCAAGTTCAAATTTTGTTCAAATCTGTTATGATTAATTTGAGAAAACTGTAAAAACTTGTAAAACACTCGAGGTAAAAAGAATGTCAGTATGGGTTTCCCAAACATACACCTTGAAACTGCATAATTATTATTATTTTTCAAAATACACGCTATTGATTTATACACAAATATATAAGTGCTACTTTGCAAAATGTGTAAAATTGAAACCAATTTGAGCCACACACATTCTTGTATTAGTGCGCTTTTGAGGACCCGTTCACAACATGACTTATGAGGACCTCATAACAGCATTTATCCTGTTATCCCATATAAACTCATCAACCTCAGCAACATAAGGGGAACTCAAAACCTAGATTGTTTTTACGGTTCATGGTTTTAATATTATGTCCTACTGGTGTATGTTCTTACAAACATGTAATTTATGGTGACCACATGATTTGTGGACTCCTCCAATTCCACATGTATGCTCTCATATTTCTCATGTAAAATTCCTAAAACATTCACTGAGTGCATGTTGTACCAGGAAGTGTATATTCGATATCTATCTATCTATCTATCTATCTATCTATCTATCTATCTATCTATCTATCTATCTATCTATCTATCTATCTATATGCTGATTACAAGGACACTAAATATTCTTTAACATATTAGAACTGATGTTGATCCATGCAGCGATGAATAAGAAGAATGTTGTGTTAGGTCTGGTCTTAGTTTACAAGCCAACTGGGCTTTAAAATAAATAGAAAAATGTCATTCAAATTCCTTTGAAATGGGACTTTTGGGTCACGCTGTATATGTGAGTGGATAATTTCTAAAATTGGCCAATTTTTTAAAAACTCTGTAATCCTTTCCAGCTGATCTTTACTCACATACATTCTTATATTAGTGTGTTCATTGAGACAACATGACAAAGTGCCTTACAGCGACGTCGGATTGACTCATGAAGTCTTCGGATATACTTGTTAAAAGTGGGTCAATGTAAATGTAGGTTTTAATATCACATTTTACTGTGTTCGGGAGAAAACTTGAACTCTTGAACTGGCATCGTTCAGACACACATTGAATGGTTCCTCATGGGCCAAAACCAAAATGAGCAAACTACAGTCTCCCGTATTCCCTTATGAGGACCGGGAATTTTGTCACCACAATGTCTTTTATTGCCATGAGGTTGGTATGTGAACAGGATGCTGCCCTCATAAGATGATGAGTACAAATCCATGCACACGTAAAACACATTCTCATGCATTGAGTACAGATCCCATGCCTTTAAAAGAAAGGATATTTATACCACACACACAGACACAGACACACACACACCTCTGAAAAATATCTCTTTACATGAGGGTTTTCATAATATTTCACGGCCCCGACTGTAGCTCTGCTCAGGGTCGTGTCTAGTTTCTGTGACAAATTCGTTAATGCAATGGAACCATTAACGTCCAAGAGGGAGGTACCCATACACGCACGCACACACACACACACACACACGCACACACACACACGCACACACACACACACACACACGCACGCATGCACACACACAAATACAGAGTTAATTTCATTGCAGGTTTGGTGCATTAAATATCAACATAAATACTTCATATCATAAGTATCAAATTTGTTATGAGTTTTCATTAAGAACCTCAATATGAACATATGATCCCAAATTATAGAATTTTTCCACCACTAGGACATAGATCTGAATTTCTATTACTACTTGTATTTTATTGTGGACTGGGTTCAGTTTTAAATTAATTTGATTTGAAATACCTGATCAGCTTATATTGCAGTTTCCGCTGTTTTTCTTTTTTTCTTTTTTTCTAAATTATTTATTTATTTATTTATTTATTTATTTATTATTATTATTATTATTATTATTATTATTATTAATTTATTATTATTATTATTAGTAGTAGTATTATTATTAGTAGTAGTAGTATTATTATTATTATTTTTATTTATTTTATTTTATTTTATTTTGTTTTATATATATATTTTTTTTACAATTTTCATTATTGTATTCTAGGCTGATTTACAGAATATATGTTTCTGCAAATCTTTTTTTGTGACAATTCATTCTTTCGGTCTTTTTTAACAAAAAAACTCAATTTAGGGTTCATAAACAGGCTGTGCTGCCAAAATTCAAAAACTGGTTAGCTTAAAGTAGAATTTAATTAGTTTTTTTATATAAATTTACATAATTTACACCAAATAATAAAAAGATTTACAAAATGCAAAACCAATCTGTAATGAGAGAACATTCATCGTTTCATATTAGATCAGCATCATAAGCAAACATAAAATTTGTCGGCCATATTGGATTTTATACTAGCCTTTTGAGTTTTAAAATTGTAGGATTTTAAAATGATGAAGTTACATTAATAGTTACCAAATGTAAATTCTTCATTCATAAGATCTTTTTTTTTTTTTACCATGGTAAGGGTAACTAAATGCATTTACTTTTGTTATTTTACTTATAGTACAAATCTGTATTTTACTTATAGTTTAGTGGATATTTTTACATCCTCTGACAAATGTTTGTACTTTCTCTTTACTCTCTTTGTTACATGATCAGATGTATGGATAGCATTTAAAGCGGTAATATTACCACTTGATACGTATTAAATGTAATTGTGTGATTTGCCTTCCCTCCATAAAACACTCAGTCATGTAGAAGGTGTTTAAAATCAGATGGTGATGAAAACAGCACAATCACAGTTTGGGAGCAGAGAGTACTCGGTACTTTTGAAACTTAAGCAAATGTGAAGTATTTTCAAATAGAAATGTAAAAGGAGGACTTTTACTTGTGTGATAAAAAATGTAAAAGGAGGACTTTTACTTGTGTGATATTTTACCAGGGGTATCTCTACTTTTACTCAAGTACAGGGTTTGTGTACTTTGTCCTCATAAAGTACAATATGTACAATGGTATTTTTGATAATACGGTGGTACTTATTTGCTTATAAATTGCATGCATTAGACTATGGTGTCTGGTTCTACCATGGTACATACAGTACAGAGCAAAAGTTTAGACACACCTTCTCATTCAGCGAGTTTTCTTTCTTGTGTTCTTTATTGTGTTCTTTGGGCCAAACGCGTCTCTTCTGCTTGTTGCCTGTCCTTAGCAGTGGTTTCCTAGCAGATCTTCTAGCATGAAGGCCTGATTCACACAGTCTCCTCTTAACAGTTGTTCTAGAGATGTGTCTGCTGCTAGAACTCTGTGTGGCATTGACCTGCTCTCTGATCTGAGCTGCTGTTAACCGCCGATTTCTGAGGCTGGTGACTCGGATGAACTTCTCCTCCGCAGCAGAGGTGACTCTTGGTCTTCCTTTCCTGGGCCAGTCCGCATGTCAGCCAGTTTCTTTGTAGCACTTGATGGTTTTTGTGACTGCACTTGGGGACACTTTTAAAGTTTTCCTAATTTTTCAGACTGACTGACCTTCATTTCTTAAAGTAATGATGGCCGCTCGTTTTTCTTTACTTAGCTGCTTTTTTCTTGCCATAATACAAATTCAACCTCTTTGAATGAGAAGGTGTGTCCAAACTTTTGGTCTGTACTGTACTTTGGTACAACGGTACATGTCCTATAATTTGGTTCTACCATGTACTCTAGTATACTACTATGGTACATGTACCAGGACACTGTCAAAAATATGTTATATATGATATATGTTAAGGTACTGCCTGTACTATGCTATACCAGTAGTATATAATAACATTGAACTTTGGCAGCAACTGTGGTACCCAATTTATTGTAGTTCATATTGCACGACCATGGTATGGTAAGTGCCACAGTACCTACCTTGGTATTCTTTAAAAAGAAATCTGGTTACATTATTGGGGCATGAATTGGACTAAAACTGTGATTGTGCCCATATGAAAGTTTAATATAGTACTATAGTAAAATTAGCATTCTTATACAATGCATGCTCCAAACATGGAACCAGATTTTTTTAAATAAACAAAAGAACAAAAAAGGTCTTGTTGTTTGCACTTAATACAAAAACTACCCATCATGCATCAGTATAAAACTTTCTAGTTATCAATGCGACAGTTACATCATGCCCATTGAGGAATATCGCATTTCTGTCAGTTTGTGATTCTTCAGTATGAAACAAAGCCAGATTTTTCTTCTTCCAGAGCAAACCAAAAAGTACAGCAAGTCCAGTGTCTGACTCGATCGCTACCAAGAATACGCTTATTACACACTGATGTGATTCCTAAGGGAAAAATAAGAACTAGAAGACGTCCTTTGTGTGACAACTCGAGAAACACATTTAGGAAATCCGTCTCAGAGCCTCGAGTCTGAAACGTTCCCACGACATCAGCGAGACAGCGACGAAATCTTCCATAACGGCTCTCACATGCTCACTAAACTGAGCCAAGCATACACACACACACACACACACACACACATAGCCTGTTATATTGGGGAATTGGTCAACAACCTGACCCACGGAAGCCATTGCAGATCTGAATTAAGTCATACGGTACTACTGGGCCTCATCAGGGGCGCTGAAAAGGGGGCGCATGTAATGATTCAGCGCAGCGTCTTCAGGAACAGAACCACAGGGGGGTCGAGGGGGTTGGGTTCTGGCAACAGGAGGTGAAGCAATCATTTGCGACGCAGAGCAAAGTTTAGCTTTATGTATATGAGCCATTCGGCCACGACCAATCAGAGTGAGGGACAATGATGTGTGATGGCCCACCTACCCCATGTTGGGAAACATCTACTGTGGCTTTTTGGTTCCTCATTTTCTTTCATACTCAGAGACTTACTCTGTTGCAATGAACAATTTATTGTTTTTAATTCACCCAGCAACAGGAATATTGCATGACCAAAAGTATGTGCACCCCTGACCACAACAGACCATAGTACAATGTCTGGAGAATTCCAATTTCCCTTCAATAAGAGGCCCAAACTTGTTCCAGCATCACAACACCGCTGTGCACAAAGCGATCTCCATGAAGACATGATGCGTTAGGGTGTTAATGCTGAAGTGGAAGAACTTGAGTATCCTGCACTGAACTGAACTGAACTCAACCCCTCTGAACTGCTTTGGGATAAACTGGAACTGGAGCCTCGGTATACCAACATCAGCGCCTGATCTCATTAAGGCTCTTGCAGCTGAATGGGCGTGACCTCAGGCATGTGAATCATCTGAAGTCTACTAGATGTAGATCGGTTTCAAAGTTAAGCTATGAAGTTATTTAGAAGAATCTAGTTTTTATTTTTTCTTTACAGAAATTACAGTAAGTTTCAAAAACCTATTATTGGTTTTACTAACTCATTGCCCTATATATTATTCTGACCTTATTATAATAATCTATTATGAGATACTAATATTTGATCATTTATTGTCAGTGACTCATTTTTGCCTGGCTAAATAAATATCTGAATAAAGTCACTAGTGCTTGGATAGTACATTAGAAATCTTTCTCAGAACGCCGGAGCCATGATCGGACTGCCTGTCTAATACCTTCCTAAAACGCTGGCCTCCCAGGAACCCCTTTAATGGCCCAAACATGTGGAAATAGCTCGGAGTGAGGTTAGGACTATATGTCAACAACACATCGACGCACATCCATCAAATATTTTACTACGGCTAAGAGTCTCGTCACTGTACTGTGACTGAAGTCTTCTGTAAATGTTTTACACCTTCATTCACCAGAAATTTCATCTCAAGTCCCAGTTTGACTTAAAAATAGTTTTACAAGTAATTAAACCTCGGATTGCGAGTAATGTGGTTTACGAATGTTCCGCAAACAGAGCAAAGATTTTAAATACATTTTTAATCGGAAACCGAGCAAGTATTAGTTTATGAGTGCCGAGTATCACATATCACGCATGCGACTCTTATTTTGACACCGAGCATCAAGTGATAAACAACTGAACCAGTGATTTTTCTCTCTCTTGCCCTGCGGAATTGTGGGTAATCGTCTCCCCTGGGTCATAGTGCTCGTCTCTTACACACACACACACACACACACACACACACACTCACACACACACACACACACACTCTCTCGGCTTCACACACGCACACGCAGACACGCTTTCTTCACACAGAAAACTCAGCTCTGTTGGGATTCTTTTCAAAGGTAAGGTGCTGGTTCATTTATTTATTTATTTATTTTACTTTACAGCAGTGATTTCGTTAGTATGCGCTCACACGAGTGTCATTAGACAGATTTCTTTTTTTCCCCGTTAAAACAAATTGTTGTGTGTGTGTGTGTTTGTTGTGAAACTTAAAAAGCGAGGTGGGGGGGAGGGAGGAGGAGTTTTACTGTGTAAGATGAGGCGAGGGAAGGGGAATAATTCCACACACACACACAAATACACGGCACCTGCCCGCACAAACGGAAACGCTTATCTGTCGGGATTTTTTTTCGTGCAGGTTAATTTGTTTTATTTTTACTTTATACATTGTATCAATTATTTTTATAAATTTATTTTTTTGGGCTGTGGAACGAATAATTTGAGTTTTCATTATTTCTTATGAGAAAATTAGATTTGGTTTATGAGTGTTTTATAATACGAGCCCGCTTCCAGAACGACATATGCTCATAATCCAAGGTTCCACTGTATTATTATTATTATTATTTAAAAAAAAAAAATTATTACAAAAGTAAAGACTCCACTTCCAACACATTGTTTCTTACAAAGAATTTAATAAATATTACTTTCAAATGACACAAAAAAAGACAAGACTTCTGGCAAAAAGAGGAAAAGTCCTTAAATTTAACACTAAAGTAAAACTGAAACGTTTTTTTGTTCAGAGAGGCCTAAAGAAAAAAAATTGTACGATGTCCTGGCCAGCATCACTCAGAAGATAGAGTTCACTTTGACGGACCTGCCCTTTATTTCTGTCTTGAAATCATAAACAAAACAATGAAATATTACAAATCATACAGAGTTTTGACTTTTTTCAAGGAAAAGTGAAGCTCTTTGAGCAAGAAGCTCTTCTTCTGGTTTCCTCAGTCGTTTGTCAGCTGATAAACAAACTGCTGGCTATGAGCTTTAATCTCACCTCACTACAGAAATACTGCTACGGGAAGCGCGGGTTACATTAACACGGTGACGGAACATTCTAAGGTTGATTTATGACAGAATACAGGAAATACACCACTGCAGAAATGTCTATTCACTTATGTTTGTCTTTGTCGTAAGACGCGTTAAAGTCACGTTTCTTTCTTTCCCACCTTTCTCCACCACCGTTTTGGAAACGTTCGGGAAATAATCCTGACCAAAACCGTCAAACTATAAATTTTTTTTTTTTTTTTTCCTTTTTTTCCTTTTTTAAACAACAACAAAATTTGTACAGCGCATTTCATTTCATACAGCTAGAATAAAAAATAAAACTATTCTTTCAAGAACACTTTTGGCATATTTTCTTTTTACAAACTGTTTTTTTTAATGTGAAACAAGTGTTTTCTGTCAAAAATAAGGAAGTTGAAAGCTTACAAAGCTGTCGAACCTTCGAATCTAACCGAAGCACATAAATTAAAAAAAAAAAAAAAGGAATGATAGGCTCTCGAATATTAAGTTAATAAATCAAATATACACAATGATTAATTAAAAAATATGTACATACAAGAGAAAAAAATCTACACAACATTGGCGTCAGAGTAAAGTCGACAATTAAATTCTTCATATTGCAAGGGACTGAAGTTTGACCTGCCGCCTGCAAAACAAAATAATAATAATAAAAAAGAAAAGACAATAAATAATAAAAAGAATAGTAATAATAATAATAACAGTAAGGATAGTAATGGCGTTGTGGTTGTTGCTGATGTGTGGTGTAGCAGGGACGTTTGGATTGACAGGAGGATTAATGCGGGATTTACTCCGGGGTTTCGTTAGTGTTTCTCTAGAGCGCTGAATATGCAGCTGACTCGATGTTAATCCGTTTTTTTTTTTTTTTCAATTTGCCTTGTCTTTTTCTTTTTTAGCCCTTTAATTAGGAAGGCTTACTTCACAGAGTATGTTGCATCGATACGGCAACAAATCGAACAAAGAAAGGGCCGCCTTGAAGAATCATCTTCAAGTATCACAATGTTAGATTTCTGTTTCTCTTATCTTGTTTCCCCTGATAAGTGGCCCACCCCTAGCGTCTGATCCGGGGTGTTGAACAACCCCACCATTTTGTCAACCTGTAGCAAACAATTTCAATACGTTTCCCTGTAACAAGAAGACAACGGAAACCTTATTTACTCCAAACTCACTTACACTTCAAGTCTAAAGTCGTCTGTTAAACCCAAGCAACATAATCAGCCCCTGTGCCTAAGATGAGACGAGACAGCAAGACAGATTTAAAACTCAGATCGCAAACCAATACGAAATCGTTCGTTTTACCAAAAAAAAAAAAGAACAACAAAAAAAAAAAAAAGAAAATTCTTTCCAGACAGAAATTTCATCAACTGCCTTAGACTTCAGTTCTAAGTGAGCTTGGAGGATCTTGGTTCACGGACACGTGTCGCGATCCCCGTCTGCGTGACTGATTGAGATAACGTCAGAGCGTCTCTAGCGGTAGCGGCAAAAATGCAAACCTGGGCCGAGTTTAGTTTCAGCACCTCGGCTCTGACACACAGGGTTTTACGCTCCTGACAAATCAGGTCGAAACCCTCTGCATCTCTGTGAAATGATTCCAAGGAAGGAAAAAGGAAAGAAAGGAAAAAAGAAAAAAAACACTGACGCATGCTTGCTGAGTGCAAATCCGTGTGCCTTCGAAATTCTGCTGCACACAAAGGAATTACATTTTTTTTTCCCGCGGTGCCAAAAATCGCTTGTCCGTAATTCAGCACTGTGTGAAGTAACCGAAGGCCGTGGTGTTTTGCTTTGTTTTTTTAACCGGGGGGAAAACCAAAAAAGCGGCCAACCCACAACAACCTCCATCTGACCCAATTAGTCAGTGTGTCTATGTCATAAATTTTGCTGTGGGGACTTTTCCTCGTTTTCTCCTTCTTCGCCATTTTGACAGTCCAAAACGGTCCAATTTCCCGTAACAGAGACGTGAGTCTCCTGCTCGAAGGTGAGCCAGAAAATTCCGGTGCTATTGTTTTCCCGTCCGTCCTTCACCTCCGGGTGCAGCCGTAACGGTTGTCACGGTGACTGTTGCCTAGCCCACCGCCGTTTCCTCGCAGCCGCTATACGATGTACTCCATTCTGTGCAAGCTGTTCTGGGACTCCAAGTCTCTGTTGTCGCGTTTGTTAGTCCAGTGAGCGCACTTTTCGTGCAAGCTGCTTGGCCGCTCGTCGCACTCCACGGGCGCGTACACCGGTCGCCGTGGAAACCGTGCTTTGTGGAGATGTTTTTCCGTGTCCGGGTCGTCCTCGGGCGCCGGCGTCTCCTGAGGCGGGAGTTTCTGCTGTCCGATCTTGGCGCTCACGGCGTTTTTCTCGATGCGGTTTTTGATCTGGTGCAGGTTCTCGCGCGCGTTGTTGGCCGCGTTGTTGTCCTCGGCACTCGGGGCGGTCGACGGCGCAGAGGTGTACCCGGTTGCGGTGGCGCTTGCGTTTTGCTTGCGACGCCGTCTTACACACCACAACGCCGCCCACACCAACGCCAGCGCCCAAATCACTGTTGCCACGGAAACCAGCACTGGCACCAGGTAATCTAGGGAAGAAACAGATTCAGAACTTTTCCCATGGGCCGTAAATTATACTCATATACTCACAGACATTACTTATATTTTGGTACTTTTACAGCATCGTCCAGAGAACAGAAAAAATATATTCTGTATATTTGCAACTTTTTCATTCTGTATGTTCTTTCAATTATAATGATTTATACTTAAATCAAACTTTATACAGCTAATCGAACAGGAAGTGTATCTCTTTCCCAGTAGAGCTCTCACCATTGGGGGTGCTGGTGGGCCGGCGCTGGACGCGTACCTCGGCGATGGCAGTGAGGATGGTACCGTTAGTGCTTCGTTTGCTCACCACGTCGATGATCCTGTCCGTGATGCCTTTAACCGGAGCGTGGCTGCTTCCGCCGTCATCAGAAACCTGCTGGAGAACACGCGCCATTTTAACATCAGTTTTAAAAATGATAATAATAATAGTAATAATAATAATAACAACAATAAAGCATTACATCTCAATAACTCATGTGGACGCGGGTGTGGCTTTGGCTTCCCTCAGACGTTAGTTTAACTTTTTATGGCTACGGTATTTGTTTTATGATTTGTATGTAAAGTAAACAAAAAAAAAACCTACAGTGATTGATCTTGGGCTTTGGTCTCGGTTTGGTTTCTCCCGTCATAAATAACTATTATTATGTGTAGTTTGTTTAACGAAGAAACACAAAACTGTAATGAGCTGTTGTGTGGCCAAAGTGTATTATTTATGCAGCATAAAGAAATGACAGAACGACTCATTCTCATCATCACCATGATTATTGGCGTAGAGTTTGGGTGGTAATAGCACAGGATTAATGTCAGGGGATTAGCTGCGGCATGCAATTGAGCGATTAAAGGATAAACCCGCTATTACAGGATTGAAGGTGCGAGACAGAAGATTCCGGGTACATACAATGGCTACATGTATTTCACTGCTGGCCGTGGTGGAGGGTTCACAGGTGATGGAGATGGAGAACTCGGAGGAGAGGTTCTTCACCACGTAGAGACTGCGCAGCTCTATGCACACCTGCTCCACCGTCACGCCCTGACACAAACAACACGTGGAAATCAGTCACGTGGAAACAGAGTTCTTATCCAGGCGACATGAATAAATCTCATCTCAGTTATCTTAATAAATGGAGCAAACCTGTCAGAGTTATGACATCACAAAACACACACACCAATCGTGTTTCAGTATGCAAATGAGCTGGTACAACAAAGATTTTATTTATGAAAAAAGAAAGAAAGAAAAAAAAAAGACTGATTTGATTATTCACTTTGTGCGGGTAAAAGTATTGGCACCCCATGAACTCTCTGTGTTATAAAAAAAAAAAAAAACACAATTGAAATCTGATTTAAAAATAACATCTAGAAATGCAAGTTTCTGACACCACACATTCGCTCTCCTGATACTTTTCTCTGCTCTCACCTGCGGCATGACGTCCTTCGTGAAAGTGAACGTCACGTTGGCGCAGTCGCTCTCCGGGTGGCACCGGGACTGGATGGGCGTCCATTGGTCTGACCAGCACTCCCCTTGCGCGAGGCAAGGTCGCACGAAGCAACGGTCCTCACGCACCGGGATGCACGACTGACCCGCCGGACAATCTCCTCGCCCGGCACCGAGCGGACGGCACGGCCTCGGGCCGCACAGCAGCTGCGATGGAAGGTAAAGAGGCGGAGAAAGTTTTTCAATTATGTTTCTCTCAATCATTATCAGAAGCGATGATTTCTGTATCTACACATCCCTATATGCCACGCAGTGCCCCGTTTTGTCAGTTCTAATGCTATAATGAAATCCAACAGCTTAAGCTTAGCATCCTAACGAATGTTTCTGTGAATAGCATTTCCTTAAGTCTGGTTTCTGAGAAATTTCTCTTTGGAGTTGTACATTGCACAGCACAATCTGATAATTCGGTTCAGCCTAATAAAGGAGATTTATCGCCTTTGTTTAAGTCTGTCATTTCCAAATGAGGCGTGCTCAAAGTTTGCCAAAGACTAAAAGCTCGATCAATCAGGCCCACGCTGCGGTTGTGTTGCACACCAACTAGCCTTGCACTTGGGAGCCATTTACTGAACACACATAAATCCCTGCCTCGTTTTTTCTTTTTTTTGGGGAGGGTGATTCACACAGAAAACAGTTTGACGTCAGAAGAGAGAGCGAGGAGCCGATTCCACATTCGTGGTTTTATTCATCCGGACGATGTTTGAGGTTAAAGTTTACAGTCAATGGAGGTTTTTCCTCTACAAGAGCTACTCTGTGTGTTTGCAAAACTGAACTGTTATTTTCTTGCTTTTTTTTTTATTTTATAAAAGATTTTTTTTTACTGCTTCCATATGCTGGGTCATTACTCTGTACCCTGGACTTTACACTGTTTTTTTTTTTTTTATACCCATCATGATGAGAACACCATTGTATGTGTGGTTCACACACACCACACATTAATATTTAATCCTTCACTCGGTGCTCTTTGGTCCCAGACGCTGATAAAACCTCTCCTGGATAACGTTTCGCGTTAGCGTTAGATAAGCTAAACGGATTTGCCTAATATACAGGATGTGGGATCGCTCTGCTTTGATCTCGGCTAACGAATAAAAGAGAAAAAGAGTCAATAGGTGACGGGTTGTTATAATATAAAGCACACACAATCTCACAGCTGAAGCGTTAATCGTTAACCAGTGTGACCCACACGCTAATTCAGTCATCCTCAAACACATCATTAGTGAGGGAACAGTTTGGGAAACTACGCCGGCTAAAACTTTAACTCTTAACTTCTTAAACATCGTGAACGTTGTACATCCGTAAACATAAACAGGGGGTTTATGAAAAAATAAGAAAGAGGTAAAAACATTTTGGGGTTCAGAACAAAAGAAGAAAGTTTATATATCTGTAAGTTTTCTGGTAAATATGTTTTTTTTTTTTTTTTTAGACGAAAGACTTTTTTAAGTCAAAGAGAATAAAAAGCTATATTCATGATTGTATAAAAATGTAAATAACATTTCATATGAATAGTTATAATAGAAATATTCTTTAAAAAATCTATATTTTATTGTTGCGATAATCTATGTTTTATTGTTTCTTGATATTAAAGATGATCAATTATCAGATCAATAAATGAATAAATAAATAAATATAAAATTTAATAAAATAATAAATACCTAGAATGTATTGAGCAAAAAAAAAACAGTATTATTATTATTTATATTATTATTTTATTCATTTGTTTAACTCATTTATCTGTCTGTTTATTCATTTATCTTTCAAGCTTTTCACTTTGCATGCAAATAATTTCAATATGAGCAAGAACTTTTATTAATTGACTTCTACTTATTTATTGTCTGTAAGTTTAACAGTAAATATAGGTAAATTTTTTCAGAATTAAAAAAAGAATTATACAAATTTTATAACAATATTAAACAATATTTTATATGAATATTTATATATATATATATATTTTTTATTTAAAAGTTGTATTTTATTATTACCTACTTGTTGGGCTTCGGAATGTTGAAAATTTCCACTTATTTATAGATGATGAATAATAAAAAAGATAAAATAAAATAAAATAAAATACCTAGAATGAATAAAGCTAAATGAATTTTTTTCAGAACTTTAAGGAACTGCATGCTTTTTTTCTTTTGTGGAATAAAAACAAAACATAATTTAATCTCTATCTAACAACTTAATTTATTTGTTTCATTGATTAATCTGCCAGTTTATTCATTATCTGTTTGTTTGGGATGTGTGTGGTGTCTAATATTCATTAATTCCAAGACCAAATTGAAGAAGTGAACACTGAACTGAGCCGCTTGGTGTAATTGTGGCCGTTTCTTTTGCGTATGATGCGTACCTTTGTGCAGGTGATCCTGCCGTTGTGACAGGAGCAGGTGTTACAGTCTTTGTCCCATCTTGTCCCGTCCGCTATGAGTCGGCTGCCGTCCATGCAGGGATGTCTGATTACTGAAACCGACACGAGTCATGTGACCACTGGGCTTTCGAAGGAAGGAGGAATTGTGACCAGCAGTGAGCCGGCGCGTGTGTGTGTGTGTGTGTGTATTTACCTTCCTGACACCTCACTCCGGTTCTCCCGGGTGGACACAAGCAGCGGTATCCATTAATCTCGTCCAAGCAGGTTGAGCCGAACGCGCACGGAGACGACTGACACTCGTTAATGTCTGCCAGAAAGATTAAAATAATCTTCAGAAACTTGTTATGTTGTGTAATTATGATCATCAGGTGATAAACGAAGCATGTTTACATTATCACAAATGACTATTTGGAAGGTAAAGTCGCTAAAAACCTCCCTTACATTTTCTTGCCATATGCGGCTAAAATGCCAAAAAAAGTCACACATACAATCCCAGAAATTTTCAACTAAATATTAGCAACATAATCAATTGTATGGGTGAAACTAGTTCGTCTATCGTTCAAGATATAAGGCTAACTAAAATTATGATGAATAGCCGTATAGGCAGACTGTGGGCTATGGGCTAGCTGAAATTAGCTTGAAACACCTTGAAAAAGGTTCATAGCAACATAAAGTGAAATAACTCTAGGGAAATTAGTCACGAGAGTTTGAGATATAAACTTGTTGCATCTTAATACGTTAAAAATACAAAAAGAAACCGAACTACATGAACGTTGGTCACTATCGATAAATCGTGTATCAGCGCTAGAA
This sequence comes from Clarias batrachus, assembly GCA_003987875.1. Taxonomy (NCBI): domain Eukaryota; kingdom Metazoa; phylum Chordata; class Actinopteri; order Siluriformes; family Clariidae; genus Clarias; species Clarias batrachus. The sequence goes on from QMIH01000754.1 coordinate 197,691, forward strand.
ACCAGAGAGCGCTAACTCGGGCGCTAAGAGTCACTCACTGATGCGACAGTCGGGTCCTGCGAAGCCCGCGGCACACTCACACCGATACCAGTTATCTCCATCCACACACGTCCCACTGTTGTAGCTAACGGGAGAGACAGAGATAGAGAGAAAGATCATGTTTGAGTTCAGAGGTCAAAGTTCACTCAGAGATAAGATCTTCGTCTCATGCAGAGTGTAACTAACAGAGATGGTGAATCTCGATACGATCGCTTCCTGAACGTCCTCAGGGTTTGTTCGGGACCGTGTGAGGGCCATGTGAAACGCGTAGACAAGAGCGAGAGAAAGTGTGTGTGCGTGTGTGTGTTTGTGAGTGAGACAGAGAAAGAGAGAGAAAGAAGACAGAGATAGAGGACATGGGAAAAACCTGAATAGGGTTTTATGTATTTAGCTGGAGGATAAGTGTGTGTGTGTGTGTGTGTGTGTGTGTGTGTGTGTGTGTGTATATGTGTCGGAAATGGCTTACCATGGGTGTGGGTTGCAGTCATTCGAGTCTGTAACACAAGACAGAAAAAACAAAGTTTAATAAAAGCGATTCAATTCCCAAAAAACACCACACACACAAACACACACATACCATTGATAGACACCATGCATACGAAGAAGAGAGAGGGGAAGAAAAAAATAAATCTCAAACAAAATGGAAGCTTTTTATGATTGTGGGGCATTCAAGGAGATGAATCATGTCACCATGGCAACGGGGAAATTTAAATAAAAATGGGACGCACAAAAAAAAAAAAAAAAAACGAAGGTACACGCAATCCTTTGCTTATTTCAAACAAGACAGAGGACAGGAAGTGACGTCATACTCTGGTTGCAGGTGAGTCCCTCCCAGCCTTCCTTGCACACGCAGGTGAAGTGGTCGCCGCTGACGACGCACGTAGCTCCGTTCTCGCATGGGTTGGGAAGGCAGCTGCTGTTTTTCGCTACAAACACACACACACACACATATTTATTTACAGAGATTGCATTGCAAATGCAAAACACAAATGCAGCTAAAATGTTTGTTTTTTATAAAATGTCAGCATACCGATATTGCAGCTCGTCCCTTCCCAGCCAGGCGCACATATGCATTTGAAGGAGTCTCCTTCGTCGTAGCACGTACCGCCGTTGTTACACGTCGTCTCGTCGCACTGGCTCTCACCTGAGAACACGACATTCGCACACAAAAGCCCAAATCTTAGCGTACGAGTTCGACTGATCACAGGGGTGCAAACGCGTGCTGTCAAAACGTACTGCCAATTCAAAAACATCACGTTGCACAGTTGGTACAGATCAGTAATCCGTAGTGACGTAGAGATAATGTGCATCCTGATAAGGTTGTCTGCAATTACAGTTCTTATTTGCTCGCTAATCCCTAAAACTCCTGGATCATGAACTGGTAGCATTATGTTTTGTGCCTTATTCATCAAACTGTTTTATTTATTTTATTGATCAACAGGCTAGTATACAGTATTTTGTATACTCAGTTTGCCGTGCCTTTAGAAAGTAATGAAAAAAAAAATCATAATACTGTGAAACAGCCACTATTATTTAAAGAGACATTGCAAAAGAGGGCGGTGCTTACGTGAGTGACAGGTCTTGCCTTTCCAGCCGTTTTTGCACTCGCAGTAGAAGTCGTTGACCAGATCGCGACACACACCGCGGTCGTGGCACGGGTTCGTACTGCAGTCGTCGATATCTAAACAATAATGAGAAAAAAAACAAGAAAAACAGTTTTTAGTTTGCATCCTATAACGTCTTCTTTATTTATTATCGATATCGTGGTGAAGATCATGACAAGTAGCCATCGCTGTACAAGCGCTACGTGTCTCTGTAGTCAGTGAGCCATTAACAGTGTTAAAGCCACATTCCTTTCGATGGTCTGATAGAACATGTTCTAACTGATTGCTTTTTTGAATTTTTTTTTTTATTATCATTTTAAGGATGAGACATGAGGACATGTGCTTACTAGTTTCGCAGTCGGGTCCCTCCCAGCCATCAGCGCAGATACACTGGTACACATTCACTTTATCGATACACGTCCCACCGTTTCCGCACGGGCTGCTCTCGCAGTCATTAATGTCTGAAACAGACAAATAGAGAGAGACAAAATGTGTTATTAAACAAATTATTAGTCACAGGGTGCCAATAGTTACATTCAAATTCTTTAATTATGCGAATTATAAACCTGACACATGTTCTCTGGAAAATCGTTAGTGCATAGCGTTTATTTGCATATTCTGACACGATTGGCTCATGTGTTTGATGAAACGATAACACGATCACGTTGCACTCACTCTCGTGACAATAGGTTCCAGTAAAGCCCTCCTGACACTCGCAGCTGAAATGACCGCCGGCGAGGCTGCGGCACTGACCGTGCGGCCCGCACACATTGGACGAGATGTAGCGCACGTTGCCTGGCGTGCTATTCGAAACCACGGCAACCGTACAGCTGTCGATCACTGCGGAAGAGAAACAAAGGGGCGGGGTTAGCAAGGTCAGACCGCGCTCTGGCAACAAATCAAGGGGAAATTCCAACACGAGCCTCTCCCAGTTTTAAATATAATTTTTTTTAGAGACCTATTATCTCTCTTGTGCTCTCTCTTTCAAACCCTCGGAGCGTGTATAACCCTGTATTAGAACACACCCAAGATCCTGACAGCTCTCGTAACGGTTCAGATAGCAACGTGCTAAGACTTAGCATAGCCGCCACCTAGTCTGCTCCTGCACCCCCACCCCGGTAAAGTAGCTAAGCAATATTAAATATTCCCACAGGTGCCACAGCCCTCGGGGAGCAATGGAGATGCGTTAGAAATGGCTAACTTCTCTCAATGATACAATGGAATGGCGCCAACAGGATTAAAATATCCCCGATCATGGCCGAGTGTCGTCATTAAAACCTCAGAACGTTCCTGAATGACATGTTTCTGATATGTGAGAAGTGTGATATGACACAATATCAGGGCAAAGCACAAGCTTCTGGGATATTTTAAGCCTGTGGAAAAGTCATCGCTACAATTATCGTCACCAAGAAAAAAAGTTGTGGGGTATGAGAGACTATGAACATTGTTGTGGTTAATGCAAATCTGTAATATACAAGAGGCATTCAAGTCAAACAGGAACTTTTGATTGCGCAGAATACCAGAACACAGTCATGAGAATAAAAATGTATTTTGTTTCTCTATATAATTCTCTGCTCCACTAATGCACTTACATGCACCAGCGTCGATGGCTAGAGAGATAGACATATTTTATTGATACCGTGAGAAAAATTATTGGATATAATTAGTCACTAGTGCTGGGATATCATCAAGGTATAAAGTTTTCCCAGCAGCCAGAGCCATGTCTGCTTCACGTGTGAAACGCTGGCAAAACTTCTTTAATTGCCCTTTCCTTTAATGAGAGTTATTTCCACATCCCTCATACAGCCCTGACCTCACTCCAAGCCGTTTCCACATGTTTGAGCCATTAAAGGAGTTCCTGGGAGGCCAGTGTTTCTGACATGAATCAAGCAGGCAGTGGTGTACTGAGACAACTTTCTACCTTGATGGTATCCAAGCACTAGTAAAAAACACTGGAATAAGTGCATTAGTGTAAAAACGGGGATCATATAAAGAAATAAAGGTAGTCAAATGTCCCGGTTTGTCTTGAACACGCCATGTACAAAAGCAAGCAAAGAAATCCAAATAAATAAAAGACAAAAATACGGCTTCTGGTGGAAATCAATTACATTTACATTCAACGTGACAACCTGTGTTTGCACATTTAAAAAAAAAAATCTCTTTCAACAAAAGGATTTTGTTGGCGTTCTTCACTTCTTTTATTGGTTGTTATAAAAAGTCACGCGTTTATTACTTCGTCACCTTTTTTTTTGTTACACCAACTGTAAAAGCGGAGACCATTATAACCAACAACATAAACACGTTTTGCAATGATGTTACATAACCCTCAATGTGTGTTTATGTCTTCCTCTTTCAAGATCAAACGCATGCAGACTCAGAACTCAGACTCAAACTTTACACAGAACTAGATCTTGCATAAAAAAGAAATAGAAGTGTTTAATTATCACACTATAACAAGTGCTAAAGTGATAACTGAAAGATAATAGTAACACTAGAGCTCTATGCATACTTGAACAAATATAATAGATTTGCACACGTGAACAAGTGAATGAACAATTACCTTCGCAGGGTGTGGTGCGACAGTGGTCTTTGAGATGGGAGCAGTTCTTGCCCTCGTAATCCTCAGAACATTTACAGTAGTAATCCGTCTCTAAGTTAAAACACGGCGCACCGTTCTGACACGGATTTCCTTCGCAGTAGTCGATATCCAACTAGACAATGTAAAAAAACACACAACAACCATGAGTTATCAGTTCATTCCATAATCACCAAAAGGTCTTGTGTTTGATCAGATTAGGCAACATAAATAAATTCAGGCTAACTTAAATTCAGCTAAATTACCATCAGAATAATGTAAAGAAACATAGTAAAAGTAACAAATAAAAGAATAAAACAAAGAAATATCACCCGGCTAACTAATTAGACAAGAAACATAGCAAGGCTAAAACATTACCTCAGAATAATTTAACATGTTGGCTTCAAATACCTCAGAACAGGCTAAGGAAGCATAGCTAGGCTAATACTATAGAATAAACACCGGAAACAAAAATCCAGGCTAACAAATGAGCAACAGAAATCTATTTAGACTGACAATAGTCTAGAGAAGCGTAGCTAGGACAAGAAATTACGTCAGCATAAACTACAAGAACATATCAAGGCTTTAAAAAATTAATTCCAGGCTAACAGGATATGTTCTGATTAGCAACAAAATCAAGTTACTATAGGATAAGCTAAATAAAGCAAAAGAAACATAACTTACTAAGGTGTTACCTAAAAATAAGCAACAAGCTAACTAGTTGATGAAATGCTGCTAATGTTTTACCTCAGAATATTGTGAGAAAGTTGAAGGTATTGAGAGAAATAACTTAAAAAAACATAACCAGAATAATACCTCACCTCACAAGAAGGCTAAGTCAGTATAAACAACATTAACATGTTCAGGCAAATGAGTTACCTCAGAATACGCAAGAGAAACAACAAAAACTATGGTCTGAATGCAGAGTAAGCTAAAGAAACCTGGCCAGGTTAGTAAGTTATATAGAGAGAAACTAATAAGCTAAGGTTTTAACACATTTTAAACTAGAGAAATATAGTGAGGTTACCCCAATTGAAACAGCTAAATTAAGTTAGCATATGGAAAGCTGGAGAAACTTAGCCAGTATAATGAGCTACCTCAAAACAAACAGAAATAAACTAAGGTTTTGAAACATGTTAAACTAGAGAAATATGGCAATGTTACCTCAAGTCAAACAAATACATTAACATATAGTAAGCTATAATACAATATGAGGTTAATGAGTTACGTCAAGTTAAAGAACTAAACTAAGTCATCATACAGTAAGTTAGAGAAAAATAGCGGGGCTAATGAGTTACCTAAAGAGAAGCTAACACTAAGGTTTAACACATTTTAAGATAGAGAAACATCAAGTAAAACAACTAATTTAAGTTAGCGGTAACCTACAGCTAATTCATAGTAAGCTAGAGAAACATATCCAGGCTAATGAGTTACCTAAAGAGAAACCACTAAACTAAGTTACCCCACATTACGCTAGAGAAACATAGCCAAGTTAATGTAGTTTCCCAGCACATCAAAATTATTTACACAGAATGAAGAGCTAATGCATTATCCACTCAAACTGACTAAGCTAGTATACGTCTAAAAAGAAAGCAAACAGCAGTTAATGTTAAGCAGTGACATGAACAGACTTGACTATGTTTTGGTGGAGGAATATGGCTGGGGTGTGGTGGGGAGACGATAACAGCTCACAGCTGTAGAGAAACGATGTTTGTGGTTGCAGCGAGCCGAAGGGAGCTATATAAGCTAATCCGAACGTCACAAATGATATTAGGTTGCGGTGAGAAAGTGAAGATGATGAATTTGCAAAAACGTTCAAACGAGAGAGGCAAGTTCAAAACACGCATCGGACCCGAGGAATGCCGTGGGCGATCTGGGCGTGTGCTCGCCCGAGTTTCACTCACCTGGCACAGGTTTCCAGAGAAGCCAGGCAGGCACAGGCACTGGAAGCCGTTGACATCATCGCGGCACTGGCCCTTGTTCAGACAGGGCTGACTAGCACACTCGTCAATATCTTTCTCGCAATGCTCGCCCGTGAATCCCGGTGCACAAACACACTTGTACCCATTCACAAGGTCCTGAAAAGACACAAAGTGTTTAATTAGCATATCACCTGTACAGGCTGGCTACATCTAGCATAGCACATGGTTATTAACGCTAATTTTATCTACATATTTGACGTTAGCACCCTAAAGCTATTACAGTCACCTGATAATATGTTTGTTTTGAAAGTGATTACATTAGCATGCTAACGTTTTTAAAACAGATTGTCAAGCTGTTTGATAAGATCTACAGATTCCACGTTATTACAAACAGAACAAGCTAGCATAACTTTGCATGACGTGGCATGGCCAAGTTACCATTATGCCAATACAAATGAGCTATAGAAAGAAATCTTTTTCTTGCAATAATCTTACAATTTTCAAACAAAATGTAAAATACCATACTCTTTGCACACCAAGTTTGTTCACCGCTAACTACACTCCGAAATCAACATAGCCTGCGTTGTTATATTTTGTTATATTTTGCTTAACACGCACAATGAATACATTCTGAGTTTTCCCTAAATGACCAGATGACATGACTAGTCTAATGTGTTACCTTAGCATAAGAAATGAGACAGATGAGTTAGCATAGGATAAACTAGCAAGATGAATGTAGCAGAAACATTTGAAGAAAGTAAGGTAGAGAAAGACTTTTTTGTTCACAGAGAAATAAATGAGCGATTTTTTTTCAACATTTTAAATGCAAAACTTTTACATCGCTGCTAGCATAAGAACACAACTAGTGCTAATCACCATGTTTGCTTTTGTTAATTCTGCAGATTAGCATGAGTTTGTTGTTAAAGGCGCTCTTTTCGGATTCGGCTTATCTTCACTCCAGCCGATTCCGTTTGTGGAAGAAAAGGGTCAGTGAGGTAAAAGACGGAGAAAAGAAAGAATGAGCGAGGGAGAGAAGGGAGGTGTGGGCACAAAGGGGAGGAGGATAGATGGAAGAATAAAGGCACTCTCTCTCTCTTTCTCTCTCCCTTTCTCTCTGGCAGGAGACAGGAATGTTTATGGAAATCTGATCTACTGTGTTCATCCAGCCTTCCTCCCACCCGCACTC
>QMIH01000754.1:210016-234285 GCA_003987875.1 Clarias batrachus
TATTAAACTTTTTTTTTTCAGCAAAAGAGAGTATATTTTATTAATTCCTCTAATAAAACATACAAACAAATACAAATGAAACCTGTCCTCTCTGCTTTCTGAGGTAAATTATCTTTGGTTCTCTTCAAATTTAATGTGCGAATTCGTATATCATTCTACTCACGCTGTGTATTTCTTAAATTTCCACAAAAAAAAGGATCAAACTCAACTAAGCGTACCAAGTACTTAGCTAATATTGGTAGCCAAATTAATACACCCTGACTTCACCACTGGGCTAGCATCCATGAACAGCAGTCTGGCTAACTTAGCTAGCTAGCAATAGCAAAGTTTTTCAGGTAATAATTACCTAAGTGTGTTCAGTTCCATATGCTGTCTAATCCAGCAAACGATAACAATTTAACACAAAGTCACATGCCAAAGGGCGGCTCGGTGGCTTAGTGGTTACTACACGGTCTGGGTTTGATTAACACCTCAGGGTCTGTGTGCACAGCGAGCACATGTTCCCCTGTGCTTGCTGGGTTTCCTCTGGGTACTCTGGTTTCCTTCCATAGTCCAAAGACGTGCAGAATAAGGCTAATTGGTGGTCCCAAATTGCCTATAGTGTGTGAAAAAGATTATGCTAATTTGATGTCCCAAATTGGCTGTAGTGTGTGAATGAGTCTCCTGGGATAGGCTCCAGGCCACAGGATAAAGTGGTATAGAGGTACATCGATCAAGGATATCGGTTTTATTTTTCGTTAACAATGCTTTCCGATGACATAGCTACAGGTACAGGCCGGGGTAGCTCAGTGGTTTAAGTGGTGAACTACTGGTTGGAAGGTCCCAGATTCAAATCCAAGCACCACCAAGTTGCCACTGTTGTGCCCTTGAGCAAGGCTCTTAACCCCCAACTGCTCAGATGTAAAATGAGATAAAATGCAAGTGGTACTGGATAAAGGTTCCTGCCAAATGCAGTACATGTAAGCTACCTTTAAAAAACATGGCGCTCATCATTCAGTAAAAAAATGTTTAGGTATCGTCCCCAGGTGGACCGCTACGTGTGTGTCACATCTTACCTCTCTCGCAGTTCTGGCCGGAGTATCCCTCAGGACAAGAGCAGTGATACTTGTCTGGTCCCGTGTTACTGCACGTGCCTCCATTCAGACACGGCTGCCGCGTGCCACACGTGTTTAGGTCTAAACCACACACAGACACACATGATCAGATCTCAATTTAGTGGTTAGCATGTCAGCAAAAGGTTACATGATACAACGTGTTAGCCAACATACTAAGGACGTTTTCCTGCAAACCAGACTACCTTTGTCACAGAGCTGTCCTCCCCAGTTGGTGTCACAGAGACACTGCCAGGGTTCCTCACAAGTGCCATGAACACACCCAGGGTGTGGAATACACTGATCACAGTACTCCCCCTGCCACCCATACAAACATCTACACACACACAGAGAGAGAGAGAGAGAGAGAGAGAGAGAGAGAGAGATTACTGAAAATCAAAACTGGTCATTATGGTTAAGACTAATTGTGCACTCAGAATCCTTTAATGAGGACAAAGATTGCACCAGCTATCACATGACCAATTTCAATTGAGCTTCTTTTAAATGTTTTTACAAACATAGGGATCAAACTTGGCTAGATCAGCTTAGTACTAAGCTAATAGTCATATTTATGTTTGGAAATCTTTTTTCCCAGGTTTTTTTTGTGGTTAAAATTAACTAGCTAGTATAACTTGACTTCACATTTTAGACCAAGAACAATTCCATTTAACAATTCCAATGATTGCGCGAGCTATCAGATTGCCAATTTAAATGAGATACAAAATGTTTGTGGAAATGAGACAGAAACTTGCGTTATGACAAAATTTCTTTCCCTTGTGTCAGATATGTTGCTAAGAAAATGCTCCATACAACCAACACTGTGCTGTATCTTCACCTAGAATCTAGTAAAATGTCTGTTGGCTCCAAGGTGGCATTCAATCATGTTGCATTTTTAAGCTAGGTGTTTTAACACAATGTCACTTTCCAGGTTAGCTAGTATTGTGAAGATGATTTGGCTAAGCAGACCACCAATCGTGTCAAAACTGGAAACCTTCGCTGCCTTCAATATAGCAAATCCCAGAGAATTCAGTTGAATTTGGTTGATGCTAAGCAATTGCGAGTCCTCCCCTGGTGATTTACTAACATGTCAGAGGTAAATGTTGATATTCCTAACGTCACTCTGTTACCTCCATGGTCACTGAACTTTTGGTTTGCACTTTTAAAACAGTTATATGGTCACTAGGTAAATCATTATCTTGGGGCATCAGCTAGTTTATGCTTGGTGACTGGGAGCATTTCTCGGTTGCCTAGCAACTGCTTTTTAAATGATTTTACCCACATGTAAATCTGATGTAGTGTTTTTTCCTCAACCTTCTCAATTGCTCTAAGAATAAATTCGAATAATCTGTGTGTGTTTAATACTATATCCCTCCATCCATCCGTAAGCTTGCTAGTGCTGAGTCTTAAAATGGAAGGAAAACAATGAAGTGGGATTTTTTTTTTTATATTAAAGAAACATTTGTTTGGTTTTACCTGCACTCTCCAGGGTTCTTACAGCTTCCGTGTCTGGTGCTACAGCCTTGCTTACAGATCGCTGAGAAAGAGAAAAAGAAAAGACAGATGGATCAGTGCTGCTACTGACCTGTTATCACAATCAGTCAGTGTCTCTGCTATCAGCTTAGCCAGTGAGTCATTGCTCACTGTTTTGGGTGCAACAAGCTATGATGTCATTTCCCCCCTCGGGGCAGGAAAAATAGAATGAACGAAGGAAGGAGCGAAATCTCCCATGGTGAGCGCTAATCCCTGTTGATCCGACTGCGGATCTGCATCCAGATGATACAAAGGTAGGGTACGGTGGGGGTTTAGTAAGACTGCAAATCCACCATTAATACCACTAACGTAATTATAGAGGGGGGGAGGGATCAGTATGACATCACTGATTAACAGACAGCGATAAGGACATCCTGACTCTGCAGCATGTGTACAGATTGTACAATGAAGTTCCTTCCAGTGACAACACAGCAAATGTCAACCAGTAAATGCCTCTCACCGGTGCTGCATTCAGGGCTAGCCCAGCCCTCCAGGCACGTCTTGTTGCCGTTGTGGTCGCAGTTATAGTGGCCGAAGAAGTCGTCCCGCGGCCGGCAGAATTTGTTGCAGCCAAAGCCGTAGTAGTGATCGTCGCAGGTGACACGGATCTGATACTCGAACTGCGCCACACCGCCGTTGTGTTTCAGCATCTGCCACTGTCTGTTTGGGTTGATCATGCCCGACTGCATGGCCCTCTCGATCAACTGACCGCTGCTACCTGAGAGCAAGAGGAAGCGTTACACGCGGGAGTTAGTAATACATCGGTATCATTGTTATAGCCAAGGGGACGTGGTTTATGATCATGTACAGTACAGACCAAAAGTTTGGACACACCTTGTCATTCAAAGAGTTTTCTTTATTGTGTTCTTTCTTGTGTTCTTTAGCACCAAACGCGTCTCTTCTGCTTGTTGCCTGTCCTTAGCAGTGGTTTCCTAGCAGATCTTCTAGCATGAAGGTCTGATTCACACAGTCTCCTCTTAACAGTTGTTCTAGAGATGTGTCTGCTGCTAGAACTCTGTGTGGCATTGACCTGCTCTCTGATCTGAGCTGCTGTTAACCGCCGATTTCTGAGGCTGGTGACTCGGATGAACTTCTCCTCCGCAGCAGAGGTGACTCTTGGTCTTCCTTTCCTGAGGCGGTCCGCATGTCAGCCAGTTTCTTTGTAGCGCTTGATGGTTTTTGTGACTGCACTTGGGTACACTTTCAAAGTTTTCCCAATTTTTCGGACTGACTGACCTTCATTTCTTAAAGTAATGATGGCCGCTCGTTTTTCTTTAATTAGCTGCTTTTTTCTTGCCATAATACAAATTCAACCTGTTTGAATGAGAAGGTGTGTCCAAACTTTTGATCTGTACTGTGTGTGTATGATTTCACGTCAAAGTCGACGATTTCATTGCTGCCCAAAACTCAACCAATCAGCGTCTAGTTTCCAAAAAAATGCCGGGTAAACTCATTCATACTCCACAGTAACCAGTCCAACTGGAATTCCCATCCAATCAGAGCGCTGCTTTCTCCAAGGATTTACAGTTTGTTGATCGGACTTGAGTGCAAAATGTTTTGTCACAAAAGGTTACAAAAGCTTCATACATTTATTTTGCTGGCAAGATCACTCTTTTGTTTTTCTTTCCCTAACATGACTGACACACACACACACACACACACACACACACACACACACACACACACACACACACCATAAATAGAGAGCAAGTTTGTGAGTAACTGAATAAGAAAGTAAGAAAGAGAGAGAGAAAGGAATGGCCAGCATGGATATGAGACTATTATGTGTGTGTGTGTGTGTGTGTGTGTGTGTGTGTGTGTGTGTGTTTGAGTGTGTGTGCGCACAGTTTGGCCCGCATGTGATGGCAGCTGCAGTTTAATTACAATTCTCGACACCGTGACGAGGAAAATATTCAACATGGCTGCCACATCATACAACTCAAACGGTTAGATGCACAAACTTTTCCTAAAAGCTGCTCAGGACTCACAAAGTATGACTTTAATGCCAATGTCACCTGTGTGCGTGTGTGTGTGTGTGGCAGCGAGATGACCCGTAGTCATTTTTTCAGAGCAGTCTGAAATCCTGCATCAGCGTGAGGCATTCGCTCAGCAGAGTGAGATGTGTGTGAGGCTCACGTGGTGTGTGTGTGTGAAGTACGTTTGGAGAGAGGTGACGGACGGACGGAGGGATGGAGCCGGGCCGAGAGGCGAAGCGTGACTTCGCATCGCTCGCATAACAGCTAACTGCTAGTACACAAGCTTGCATTTGTGTGCGCTGCGATATTTGCCGAGATTTACTTAAGAACTAGCCGAACTTGTTAAAAGTTCACGTTACCACGGCAACCACTATCCCAACCTGTTTAATTCCTATGTAGAGCTGGAAACGCGCTCGAGTTTAACTCTTCTACGACAGAAATCTCACCTAGAGTAATTCTAGCTGCCATGTTGTTAATATAAATGACATTGACTCATTTGCGCGTTACACCATGACATCACCAGTCGGGACTGTGTAGCCCCTCCCCCTGACTGTCACTCAGAAATCCTGACAGTGTCTCTTCTTTAACTCAAATAAGTACAGGAATTAAATCAAAACGTACATAATCTCAATCCAAAGTTTAGTCAATTAATTCTGAGTCAGAGGTGATCTGCTTAGTGTAAAACAAGAGAGAGAGAGTGTGTGTGTGTGTGTGTGTGTGTGTATGAGAGAGAGAGAGAGGGATAGACAAAGAAAAAGGAACAGAGAGAGAGCGAGAGTGACAGAGTGTGTGCTTTAATGAGGACGTCTCTACATTAAGCGAGTGCTAAAGGCCACTTGATGTGCTGATGTGAAGAGAGAGTCAATATTTGTACTGCACACACACACACACACACACACACACACACACACACACACACACACACACACACACACACACACACACACACACACACACACACACACACACACACACACACTGCTCTTGGCAGGTCCGAGTAGCTTCCCAATATTTGGGTGGACTTCAAACTCACTTAAGTTTCGGAACAGATCCCACGCATCCTGGTGCAATCGCCAAGTTTGTGACCTTGAGTCAATACAGCAGAGAATGCTGGGTACTGTATTTCTTTCACCTTCATAACAGAACACACACACACACACACCTTGAACTGGAAAAAAGAATCTGTCTAATTGTTTTATGCTCCGTGTAGAAAACGAGCATCCTGTTATTAAACCTCTGCACGCACCTGTCCTTAGTCATCAGCTTTTCAAAACATTTTTATAGAAGTTTTGAACAAACACACACACTCAAACACACACACACACAAAACTGTATTCAGCGACCCATCGTCGCTTTTCTTTCCCGTTTTCCTGTTCATGCCGGCCTCAGCATTTTGATCATGTTTTTCCATTCCCACAGTGTTTACTCAGTGATTATGTGTGTGAGAAAGAACGAGTGCAAGAGAGAGAGAGCGAGGAGAGAGAGAGAGTGAGAGACAGAGAGACTGCTATCTGGGGAGTAAAGGAGAGATAAAGAGAAAGAGTATGAGACAGATGTGTGCGAGAGAGAGAGAGAGAGAGAGAGAGAGAGAGAGAGAGCGTTATCTGGAGAAAGAAGAGTAAATAAAAGAGAGAGAGAAAAAAACACTTACTACCAGTGCTCGAGTCATTGTTGAAGTCCAAGGCCTCCACGATCAGTGTGTACGACCTCTGTGAGAGACAGACAGACACACAGACAGACAGAGAGAGAGAGAGAGAGACAGGTTAACACAAATCATGTATCAAGCATTACATCTTAGAGCGTTCTGTTTCTCTAAAGTTATCAACCGTCCCGGAATAAACATTCATTCTCACCAGTCATGAGACGGACTTTCGTCGTTTACATCCCTAAACACACACCACACACATACACACACACACACACACACACACTCTGTAAACACCACAATATAAACATAAACCAAAAACAAATGTAGTCAAACTTAATTCCTCGTGGTTTACTCCTCAACTTCTTCCTTGTAATCATCAGATAAAAGGCCTCCAGAGATAAAAGACAGAACTCCAGAAACACAGGCAGGGATTCCAGAGGCAAAGGTCAAGATTCCAGGAGCCCCACGGAATTATTCCCTATGCAGATGAGGGATTCCGGAAACAAAGGAAGGATTCCTTCGGGAGGGAGACGGGGTTTACTAAGGCGAACAATGGATTTTGGAAGCAAAGGAGGAGTTCTTGGAGACAGGAAAAACACTAGGGTCAGAGGAATCATTTGGAATTACAGAGGAATTCTACATTTTTTCTGGAGGCATTGGAAAGGAGATACTGAGAAAGATGAGCGGAAAAAGAGACATGACAATGATTTTTAAAAAAAGGTTCAGGGAAAGGGTTAGGCTGGGTTAGAGTGGAAGGCTTGTAGGGATCAAAGAGGACATTCTGGAAGCGCCAAGAAGAGACAAAAAGACGATGGAGGAAGAGAAAGATTCCGGAGGCAATGAAAAAGATTCCCAAGGCATAAGACAAGATTCTGGGATCAGAGCAAGAATTCAGGAAGCATATGACAAGATTCTGCCATAAAGGAGTCCCAGAGGAAGCAGCAAGATTCCAAAGGCAAAGGAAAAGATCCCCAATGGAAAATATAAGCTTCTGAAAGTAAATGATGAATTCCAGGAGCAAAGACGAAATCCGGGAGACATCATGAAGTAGTCCTGGAAGAAGGGACAGGAACGAAAGATTCCAGATAAGAAAATAAAGGATTTCTGAGACAAGTCAATTATTCGGAATTGTAGAGGGGTTCCACATGAGCCCGGAGGCATTGGAAACGAGACGCTGAAAAGGGAAAGTGGAGAAAGAGACATGAGACAAGAGACCTAAGGCAAAGGACAAGATTCTAAGAAAGGTGGAAGGCTTCCAGGGAGCAAATGCAGGATTAAGGAGGATATCTGGAGGATAGACAAAATTCCGGAGGCAAAGGAAAAGATTCCCAGACAAAAATAAGATCCTAGAAAGCCTGTAAAAAAGAGACAAGATTCCAGAGGCCAAAAAAGCAGATTATTCCCAGAGCATAAAACGAGATTCTGGGAACAAATGATGAATTCCAAAAGCAAAGACAAGGTACAGGAAGCACCATGAAGAAATCCTGGAGACAGAAACAAGGAAAAGATTCCCAAGGCATAACACCAAGGTTCTGGGAAGAAAAGAGGAATTCCAGAAGACAAGATTCCATGATGGAATCCTAAAAGAAGAGACGATTGCGGATGGCACAAGAAAGGATTTCTGGGACAAGGCGCAAGATCTCGCGAGCAGATGATGGGTAGCGGAGCAAACACAAGATTCAGAAAACACAAAAAACGAAGGATACCTAATGCAAAGACAACATTCCAGATGAAAATGGGGGATTTGGGAAGCGAAAGAATTCCGGGAGGCAGAAAAAAGAAGATTCCAGAATCAAGAAAGTACAAGGAAGAATGTTCGGAAATGAATAAAAAACAAATAACTAAAAAAGTCTTGTTAAATGTTTTTTGGCACAAAAATGAACTACATAAACAGCTCTGATTTGGGAGCAGCTGCTTTTTTTGCGTGTGTGTATGTGTGTGTGTGTGTGCTGAAGCCGGAATTGATTGGCTTGGGAACCCAAGTGCATGTTGCTAGCCGTCGTATGACTCCCCACACACACACACACACACACATATAGAGAAACCCCTCAGGGCAATAGTGAACTAGCCTGTTCCTGCTTTCTTTTCTCTTTTTTCGCTCTCCCTCTCTGATTATAGCAGGCAGTGAAAACAACTTCAGTCTGTGAAGATGGAAGCGCGTGTGCGTGTGCATGTGTGTGTGTGTGCATGTGTGTGTGTGTGTGCATGTATGTGTGCGCATGTGTTGGGGGGGGTGCAAAGGGCTCCTTCGTAGCGGCTCTCTTTTGAAGGCCTTTGTCACTCTTAATGCCACTGTCTCTCTCACCAATATCAGATAACAAGTCACACAGCAGAGTGTGTGTGTGTGTGTGTGTGTGTGTGTTCTGTTATGAAGGTGAAAGAAATACAGTACCCAGCATTCTCTGCTGTATTGACTCAAGGTCACAAACTTGGCGATTGCACCAGGATGCGTGGGATCTGTTCCGAAACTTAAGTGAGTTTGAAGTCCACCCAAATATTGGGAAGCTACTCGGACCTGCCAAGAGCAGTGTGTGTGTGTGTGTGTGTGTGTGTGTGTGTGAGATAGAGGGTAAGTGTAGCCCCTCTCTCCTCTCTTCACACACTCTCTCAAGCTCTCACACATTCTCTCACTCTCTGCGTAGCACAGCTCAATGAAATACTGCAGGAGATCATCCTCGCCAACGTGAGTCCTCACACACACACACACACACACACACACACACACACACACACGCACGCACACACAGCATGGTACAGCCTAACACAAGGCTCATGTTGGACATTCCCAGTCGGGGTAATGGGCTCCGGCTGTAGCAGGGGAAAAAAAAAAAAAACGAAAGAGATCGAGAGAGAGTTTAATCAGCCCCGCCCCCCTTGCACAGCCCCGCCCCCCCAGACATTTCGCAGCTCTAGGCAAGCAATGGTTTTGCAGCCCCACCTGACATGTTGACATAAAACAAGACGGGGTACAACCGCAAAAGCGAAACATCTAGCGAGCTGAGGAAAGGACGAGTTGAGACGAACATCCGAGTGAAAGGAATTTGTCTAAATATGGGTGGAGACGAAAGTAATAATAATAATAATAATAATAATAATAATAATAATAACGTGTTGCGCCGCTTTTCCAGCGATGAGAACCACGTCTGATTGAGAGCGAGAGAACTTCCAGCCAATCACAGCGCAGGCAGCAGTTTCCCATTAACTTGTCATACTACCTGCAGACCATGTTCACAGAAAAGCAAAAAGAAAAAAAGAAAGAAAGAAAGATAAACACAGAGACAGCTCTGATGACATGGATAGCGGAGAACTGATGCGCCGGGATTTGGAAAAGAACAGGCATGACAGAGAAGAGGACAGGAGAAACGGGTGAGCTAGAAATGAGAAGTAAACAGATGAAAGGAGAGAAGACACGCGCTCTGCGCTCTTCCTGTTTCTCAGCCATCACGGATGAGCTTGGCTAAATGAAGCTCTCACACGCAACACTCGCGCTCTCTTTCACTGTCTCTGAGCCAGAGTGAGTGAAAGAGAACAAAAACTAAATAGAATTAGGCAAACACACACACACACGCACGCTCCCATGAACTGTGTGCACCCATCAAGTTCACAGGGTCTAGTGAATAAAATCTCTCTCTTTCTCTCTGTGTCTCTCTCTAACACACACACACACACACACACGTTATAGCCTCTTCAGCACAATGTCCTCCTGAGCTTCCTGTCGCCTCTCCATGGCCCACCGCACTGTGTATGTATGTGTGTGTGTGTCACCCACCAGGCTTTATTCACCCTAATCCGCCCGGCCCTACGCCCAGCGCTATTGTTTACCGCTAATACATACAGCCGCCGGTGGCCGGGAATGGAATACTCTCTCACACACACACACACACACACACACACACACACACACACACACACACACACACAGCATTACAGACTCTAATCGAGGACGAAATGGAGACAGAAACACACACACACACACACACGCACACACACACACACACACATGCACACACAGAGTGGACAGCACACATCAGCCATTTATACACAGCGAAGACAAAGAACAGAAAAACATAGTAGAGCTGTTCGGATCAAGGATGCAAGGTGGGGGGGTTAAAAAAATTCACATCCACTAACACAGGAATGAGAGAGTTAAAAAGAGAGGGACGGACACACACATACACACACACACACACACGCTCGTAAAAAGGGGGATGTCTGGACATCGTCCGCACACCGACATCTATGTTACACGCTTTCTGTCTGCAGAGGTATGTTAACTTGCATGTCTCACAATGCTCTAGAGACTCCCGCTTTCACACAATTCAGACATGAAAACAGGAATTTACAAAGAAACATAGGAATTCACGAATTTCTATGTTTTTTTTTTCTCAAGAATTTCACGTGTTTTTTCACAAATTTCATGTTGGTAATACATGAAACAACATTACATACTGCATGAAATTATGGGAATGTCATGGAATTGGTTGGAATTCTGGAGCATTCAATATGGAAATAAACTGTGGGAAACTGTAGCACTCTTCATTTAAGCTAATAATAACAACAACAGCAACACCGACACCTGCATGTAGAGTCAGAATTTCATGGAATTGTCTGAAACTGTAGTACATTCATTAGACAGAACGGCAAAAAACTATGGCACGGTCCACATAAACACACGACTGCATCTAAATTTGGTACATTCAGTACAAACCGGAATTACATGGGAATTCTGGAATTCTGATACATTTTATTTAATTGCAGAACTGCATGGAATTGCAGCATTTTTGATTAAAAAAATGTCAAAAAAGTACATGGAATCATGGTGAACTTTTGTAAATGATTGCATATAGAATCTATGACAATTCCATAAATCGGAATTTCATGGAATTGCGGTAAATTCAGCAGAAAGTGTCATAAAAATGTTCCGTTCTGGTACATTTTGAAACTTGGTGGGAACTTGCATATAAATGCAGAATTTCATTGTTCCATGTTGGGTAAAAAAAAAATTACATATAACTTTGGTATACTTCATTAAAAAAACAGTCAAATCCATATATTGGAATTTCATGGCGTTATCTGGGGTAACTGTCCTTCATAGGCACAATGGCATGTGTAAGTTTGAGTAAGTAAGTTTGACCTACTTTTAAGAAAAGATAGTATGGAATTTCAATACATAGCATATAATTTGAAATGTTAATAAATTACATGGATTTAGGATATATCCCATATTTTAAACTTCTGAGAACTGCTGTAATGTTCAAATTAATCCACATGTGTATGGAATTCCAAAGAAACATCCTATTAAATTGGAATTTCATGGAGGTGTGCAGAAATGTGATAGAGTGGTATTTATTTTCCATTTGTACATGGAGGTATGGTGCCTCTTATATGCATGAGATTTCAGGACTTCCCCACAGAAAAACAACAGAATTTCATGGAATTCTCTGGAATTCTGTTATAGTCCATATGAAACACCAAAACCCAACTGAATTGCAATACGTTATAAGTAAAACAGAATATAAATGCATGTAGAATTTGTGACACTTTAGTCTACTAGAATTTAGGTTAATTTCGTATGAAACACAGAACTAGCATAGTGTGTTCCATTAAGATAATTCCATGGATTTCCAGCACTATCCATATGAACTCATGCTACAATGGAATTGGCAGTGCCAAATTCCTCATCTATTTGGTCCTCCGTTATCTCCTCGTAAATAATGTTTAAAAGCAGCTTCAATCTAAACTTCTTCTTTTCCACCCACCGTCATAACCATGATGATGAAGCCGAGTTAATTCTCCATCATTAGGGCAACAGCAGGGGGATTATTACACCACCCCGAGTTCTGTTCATAAATGTTCTCGGACGTGAGGCATTTCCTGGCTACAACACATCCGAACTGAGTAACCGGGAACTCCCTGAGCTAACAACTCGAACGGCGCGCCATCCAAAACCATCGCCAACCGACACAGCGGCTGCGTTTCTCCAGCAGGATCCAGAAATGAAATAATAAAACAAAACTGGAAAACCGGTGTGCTGTTGGAGAGCTGTATCCTCGCAACCTCCATAAACACACACCAGCCTTGCAGACAAACACACTCGGGCATTGCTGATGATGCAAAAAAAAAAAAAAAAAAAAGTACAACATGGGGATCAAAACACACACACACATACACACACACACACACATAGAGTGCTCCCTTCTAAACCTGGCCCTTTTGTTGGGTTCATTGTGCCGAGGGTCAGACCAGCACTGCCTGGCGCTGGAATTGCTAGGTAGAGATTGAAGGGAAAAGAAAGCATGCAAGATGACAATGTCTAATTATTCTCCATTCAGGATGAATTTTTGGAGCTGGTCTGGACCATTCGAGGGACGGAAAAGGGGGGCTGTGAGAGGTTTTGAAGGGTGGCTGCCATGGCAACAATGCCTAATTGGCCCCCTCAGACTTGACTTGGTCTGACCCGGTATTGACAGCAAAGCCCTTTGGGGTCGCGAAAGTAAAACACGACACTAAGAAACAATCGTACTATTCAGGATCTAAAGACGTGGGCAAAAGTAATAAAGACAAACAACGACCAAGGCCATATTAGCGTTTGAGTTATTCATGCGAGTGTTAGTACTGAGTTAGGCTTTACAAAGACCAAAACCACATTAAAAAACGGGGCGAGAAAACCCCCTAAACACATCACCTCTCAAATTCTTTGGTCATAATTGGCCTAATTGGAAATCAATACAGGATTTTCCGGTCACCATTGTGTGTGAGAAACAGTACTTGCAAGTTGAGGACATGAGGTGATAAACTGACGTGCGCCATTGTTTTGTGTCTTTGATCTAGCTAACGGTCCTGATAGTGAATGTACTGTCCGTAGCCACCCCTCCCTCTTCCACTTCCTCTCCTCTCGCTGCCAACACATTCCCAATCTTGGGGTTTTAAAGAAGAAAGCGCAAAGAAGAGACACGGAAGAAAAAATAACCGCAAAGGAATGCGAGGATAGCTAACATCAACTGTTTACTTGGACGTATTTATAAACCAAAGAGCCGAGGCAAAGAAACTCACCGGCCAGGCGAAGCTGAAAGACAGCACGATGCGAGCCTTGTCGTTCTCCGCCAGGCTCTTGGCTGACACAATGTTCCCACCGATCACTGGAGTAGATCCACTGCCGAAACTGCACGGTCCACCGGGGGTCACCCTGGTCTGGTACTCCTTAAGGCAGAGGCGGAAATATGTGTCGCACTCATCCCGCGTGCATCTGTTGTTGTCCTCCGCGTTTCGTGTGCCGTCACAGCACGAGCCGCTCAGCAGCTCCCCTTTGACGTTCCTGACTGACAGCACACGCAACTCGAAGTGGCCTGATGCTTCACACAGCTGGGAACGGGAACAAAAACGCAGATTGTTAAGGCAGGAAAAACAAGACACAAACCCTTTATTTAAAGATCGAATTAGTGGTTTATTTTATGACATTTATAGCATGTGAGACAATGGGGACGTCCAAAAAGAGCTCGGAAGGACACAGTCCAGGATTCGGAACATACCCTATATTTGTCATTCATACTCAGAAATAAATATGCTATAAAGGGGGACAGGAAACAATGCAGTAAAATTAAACTTAAGCAACAACAACTTAAAAAAAAAACCTTTTCCTTTCCTCCTGTGTTAACTGCTTATCTTGGTGACACTAAAACTGAAAAATCATTTATTTGTTATAAAAAACACTGTTTTGCACTTTTTGAAAAAACATCCACATTTTTCTTTCTTTCTTTCTTTCCTTTTTTTTCCATGCATGTTTAGGGAATCTCTGCAGCCAGGTTTCTGGAGGCACTTTTAAGGGATTCTGCTCCTTTCTGACACTTTTTCCTCCCACTTGTTTCCTACCAAATCTCCCAGGTTTGGTAAAAAAAAAAGAAAAGAAAAAAAGATTCACTCTGGGTGCGAAACAATAAAGCATGAAACATGGAATGCAAAAACAAGGAACATGAAATGAAAAAAAAAAGAAACATGGAATGATTTTTTTTTTCAAATAGAAAAAAAAGTGGGGTTTTTTTTTACCTTGCAAGAATCTGTGCTGCAAGTTTGCTGAACAAGAAAAAGTTGTGGGTGTTTTTGTTTGTTTGTCAGTTTTTGGGGAAAGTGCATGCAATTTTGATAGGATGTTAATTTCTCACAAGTTGCAACTGGTAAAAGAATTAAATAGGCACAATTGAAAATAAATGTCCTAGTTAAAAGGACTTGCGCGAACGCTGCCAGGAGCGAACTCGCTTCCACGACTCACCTTCACGCAGACGCAGTGTATGAGGAGATGCACGAAGGCGGCGGCGGTGAAAGTGGAGCTCGGTGTCCGCATGGTGCCGCCTCTCCTGTCCTCCGGTCCTCCGCTCAAACTTCAGCCGAGACTCGGCCCGCGCGCAAATACACTTCCACCGCTCCGGCGCGCGCATGCACGAGCGCACAAGCAGGACGCGCGCGATCCCTGGGAAACCGGAATAAAATTCCTCGTACGCGTACGGAAAGTCACCCGCGCGTGCACCTTTCCTCTTATTCTTCTTGTGTTATCCACTTTTTTCTTTCTTTCCTTATTGCTTCTTCTTCTTTTTATTCTTCCTCCTATTATTGTTATAATTGTAATTAAACCTTTATGTCCTTATCCCTGTTCAAGGAGTTTTTATTCTCTTCCTCTTGTTGTCCCCTCTGCTCCTACTCCTCGGGAAAAAAACCCTTCTCTCTCCGGTTATGGGAAAGCGAGCTTTCTATCTATCTATCTATACCGCGCGTTCCCGGGCGGAGGCGTGGCCAGCGCGGCCGCCTCATTAATATTAACTAAAGGCGGGGCCTATCCTCCAGGATTCGGTTGCTAAGCCATGCTGAAGTGAGTGGTCAGGTGTACAGCGGAACATGACCTCGTCGTCTATTTATACCAACAAAAAAAAAAAACAAGAAATTTTGGAGGAGATTACTGAAAGGCAAGCGTGGGATTAATAGAATTATGTTTCAAAGATTCATGTTTTATGTGGTTTTAACGTTTAAAAAGCCTGCACCTGTTTACCTCAGATTTACCTCACACTGCTGCGTTTTGCGTTTTAGCTAATGTACTCTAAAAGTCGGCGGTAATCCGGAAATGAGTGTGAAGAAATTTTAAAGCAGTGACAGGGAATGTTATTACATTATTATTATCACTTTTCCCCCCTTTTTTTAAGTAGTCAGCGTCATAGAGTAAGGTAAAACTAGCTAGCCTGACTAAATTAGCACACCTGCTTTTTCTGTACCTACTTAGCCTAAAAACTTACTCAACGTTAAGTTTTTGTTTTTTTAATAATGTGTACGTCGGCAAACAAATTGAGTCCGTTTCTAAGGCGAAACTTTTTCGGCCTGTGAAACATATTTTCCCATAGGAAATAAGGTAAATGCAGATAATCTGTTCTAACCACCCAAAAATATTACCATTGTTACCATTTACCAACAACAGTATAATCATATTTTTGCATACAAAACATTTAGAAAAGACATGTAAATGAAGTAAAATATGTAAAAATTAATTTATGGTTCTTCTCGTCACCGGCTGTTTTAAAAATTAACCTTAAAGTGGCTCCCTATTATTTATGCTGCCGTGCCTGGTCGTGGCACAAAATGGCAAACAAACGAACAAACACACACATATAAAAAAAAAAAAACCTTAAACTTGCTTCACTTTTGAAAAGCTCCCGGACCTGCACGCAACCTAGGCACAAGCCGGACTTGCATGTACTGTAACATAGGCGCAGGCCGTCATTCGTGCAGCTTGGTTCGGTCGCTTGTATGCTCAAAATGTTTCTTGCTAAAGTTCAGTATTCAGGCAAAAATGTTGATTACATAATTTGGATTATTAAGTCTGTACTAAAAATTGTAGTTTGAAGTTTAGAATTTAAGTTCCACTGCATGGATTGCTTTAATTTCGCTATACAGGTATAGAGAGAATAAAGTATCTTGAATTTATTTATTTTGTATACAAGGTCACAAGGGGCCTGGAGACAAGGCGGGGTACACCCTGAATGGGGTGCCAATCCTTTGCAGGGCACTCACACGCTCTTTTATACACTACAGGGCAATTTGGCAATGCATGTTAGGCTTATCTGCATGTCTTTGGACTGTGGGAAGAAACCGGAGTACACAGAGGAGAGCCACCAAGCACGGTGAGAACATGCAAACTCCATGCACACAGACCTCGAGGAAAAATCCTCATCTTAATATTACCATACGTAACAATTATTATTATTTAATTATTATTGCTTATTTATGCATGATTTTCTCCCCAATTAAGTCATAACCAATTCCCACCTGTCACTAGAGTACTCTCCCATAAAGGCTATGACTACCAGTCAGGGAGGGATTCCTCTGAGCCATCCGCTTCTTATTGCTCACGGACCATTGGGAGCAACGTAACACACTCGGAGGACAATTCTATCTGCTCCTTCCTCTTGCATGTGCTCACAGATGCCCGCAATTGACATGAGAGTGTTTGAGGGCCTCCCATCCCTTCCCTCTGAGAGAGCTCAGTCAATTGGCTCTCTCCAGGGTCCAGTCTGCGAAAGCCTACAAGCATTTGATTCAAACTTGCGATCTCTGGATGACAGGGCGAGCTCGTTACTGCTGCGCCACTCGGGGGCTACATACTTTTCAATTAAAAAATTCAACAAACAAGTATACAACTACTAACAAGCAAGTTAGCATTAGCTTGTTCACATAGGTCTGGCATCACTAAATTGCAACCTGCTGCCCATATCCAGACCAAGTGACAGATTTTCTGATAAAAGAGAGTAATTAATATATCAGTAATCTAGCTCCTTTTTCCCTTGCGGTAGGCGTGGCTATATGTAGCACTCAACAGAGCCAATCAAAGCGATACTTTACCATGTATAGACAGTGTGTGCCGAAGAAACAGAAATGAAAGCATGGCGTACTTAGGTAAGTAGACAATGAAAACAGAGCCTTCAAAAATGAATGGACAGATCAAGGTATGTTTATTTTTCCTGCAGGAAGCTTAAAACCAGTCATATGAAGTGCCACTAGGAGAAAAAAAATGTTTTCATTAAAAATAGATGACTGCATATAACATAAACATTCTGAACTTGGCTTAAAGAAAATTCTATTAACTGTACCTTCTTAAATTCAGTACCCCTGCAATATACATTAACTAAGGTACTGTAAGTTCTTATGATTTCATTCTTGTGGTAATGTTATAACCTAACTGGTCTTGTCTTCTTCTGAAAATACTAGGGAATTCTACATCACTAATGTGCCTGTGGTGTACTGAAGATGTTTGTGTTTCCGCATGCTACGTCACGTTTAAATATGAGAAGGCATTTTAAAGAACAAATTGAAATATCCTGACCAACTATTTAAGATTTAAAGCTTTGCTCTGTAAGTATTGTACAGGTAAGTCTTACAGGTAAGCATTTGACTTATTTTACTTTTTAAAACATTAAGAGTATCAATGTGACCAAACTACAGGGTTCGCACAAATCTTGTTACATAGAAGCCTGGGATGCTTGTGGTGCCTGGGGACAGTTCCATTTGACCATGAAGATGTTCTTGGACTTGGCCAGAGGTTTTTAGAATAGCCAAAAAATTTACTCAAGTAAGAGTAGCTGCTTCAAATAATATTACTCAAGAGTAAAAAAGAATTAAAGACTACTCAAGTACTGATGAAATCCGATTTCAATTTCTGATTAAAAAAATTACGGTACACACACACATACACAGTATATATACTGTATATGCAGACGTGTGTGTCTGTTTTGGCAGATAGAGAAGACACCGCAGTATAAAGCTGTTCTTTTGCAAGCGAAACATGCTTTGTATATGATGCCAGGGATGCATTCATACTGTATATTTTGGGATGCATAAAAATGTACAACACGTGTGTTGGCGATTAATTCTATACTGAACTATACTTATATATTCATAGACTCTTAAAGTAACATTATATGTACAATTAAGGTTAACATATAATCACACAAACATGAAAAAAAGCATTTTATGCTCACCGCAAGATTGTATTCTAACCGCAAGATGCCACTATTAGCAGCATGGATTTATGGGCGTATTATTCATTAGCAGCATAGATTTATGGCCGCAAAATTAAAGAAAGATGTGGAAATTTTGTTTGCACATGCGCAGTCAGCTCATGTAGGACGGATTCACAGGTAGGATGAACTTATTTATTTATTTTGAGTCATGTGATCATTGTTTCTGCGTCTCATTGGTGAAACAGTCAAGCGGTAGTTCTACTGCTTGTATAGAATAAATGGTTAGAAAAGTAACAAGTCGATTGTAGCCGAATGTAGCGGAGTGAGAGTAGCGTTTCTTCTTCACAAATTTACTTAAGTAAAATTAAAAAGTATGCTGCAGTAAAACTACTCATAGAAGTTTTTTTTGGCGAAAAGTTACTCAAGTAAATGTAACGGAGTAAATGTAACTCTTTACTACCCACCTCTGGACTTGGTGATGCTGGTCTGTGATGACTTGTGACTTCAGTCAACCAATAGTTCAGGCCTGAAATTCTCACAACAGGTTCATCCCTGAGCATCCAATAACGAAAGTTGACACTATATTAACATAAACGACTCTCTTGTTATACTGAACTTCCAGTATTCTGAACAACAGTATGACCACAGATAAATACCTGCTATCGATATCACCCAAATGAAGCTTGGTTCCCTGTTGAGTTTGGTTCCTCTTAAGGTTTCTTCCTATTTCCATCTCAGGGAGTTTTTCCCTGCCACCATCACCATCAGCTTGCTCATTAGGAACAATTTGATCATTATAATTTATTATTATTTCCTCACACTTTTCAAACTCATTTCCCATATTGATTCTGTAAAATAGCTTTGCGACAATGGCCATTGCTAACAGCACTATGTAAATAAATATGAATCGAGTTGAATGAAATAATTAATAACTCAACAAAGCCTGGTAAAGCCCTGGTAAGGGCTTTAAGCTTTCATTATTATTAGCCGCATAGCTCACACACGAAACATGCCTTGGGTTGGTGAATCAATTCCTTATCTATCATATCCACCTGATCTCTGGAGTACCCCCGATTTTAAACCCCAATTAATAAGCACGGACGGATATATAATTCATCAGCTGGGACCAGGATGTAATCCCAGAGCTGGAGCTACAGCGACTGGCGCATCTGTAATGACAGCTGGCTTGGGGTGACCTATTTGGAGGTGCACACCCTCCCGAACCAATTCCTCCACTTTACAAGAGGGAAAGAATGACAGAAAAAAGATGGAGAGTGAAATGGGCAGCAGTGATGGGGTTCTGTTATGAACCAGAGGTGTGCAAGGGGGCAGTGGCCTTTACTTTGTGATTGGACCAGCTGCTTTAAAGAGGAGCTATGAATAGATAATAGTGCCGCTTTCTGAAAGGAAAGTGCCACCCCCTTCCTTCCCTCCAACCTTCCACTCGCCGCCCAAACAGCCCCACCTCCTCATCTAGGCGGGGCTGATGTGGATAATTACACCACACACACACACACACTGGAGACAACAGTGGAAGGGAATTAGACAAGACAGACAAACCACTTAGACTGAGAAGAAAGAAAACAGATTAAGATAGAGAGATGGAGAGATAAGGAGATAAGATTTGAACTAGACAAAGATGGAGGGGTGAATAACATTGAAGGAAGGAAATATATACACATAAACAAAGATGGAGGGGAAAAAAGTGAGAGAAAATTGGCGGAATAAACAGTGAGATTAAGCCAAAGAGGAAGGAGGATTAAAGATAGAGGAAGATGGACAGATAAGGAAGAAAGATTTGGTAGAAGTGAGTGCAACGGTGACAGAAATAGAGGAGGAAGCAAGAGAATGAAAGAAAAGCTATGGTTGGATTGATTGAAGAATTGGAGCAAGAAGAAACCTTGAAAGAGATGATGAAGAAGAAGCCATTTGTTAGATTTATTAGAATTATATGGTATGGAGATGCTTGACCGAGGCTCAGTACAGCTTTGCAGTTTGGTTGATGAACATGAGGCTTCTGTTTCATATTTCTCAAAAATACCCCAAATCTTTACAGTTTCCCAAAGCCCATCCCATCTCCTGTCCAGTGTGCTCGTGTCCAATCACATTTTTTGCCTGAAGCATTTCCACACAGCTAATTTTGCTCGGCCAACTGGAAAACTGGCTGATGTGCATTAAGGCTGCCCGTCCTGGGAAACGCCTGCAGCCAAAACATGAATCACAGTTTGTTAAGCAGGACAAGGACTCACTGACAGTTAGGCCAGAGAGAGAGTGAGAGAGAGGGGATCTGCCATGAACAGCATGGGGTATGGCATCGGTATTGTAACATGAAACACCAAACGGTAAAACATGATGAATATTGTTACATATTGAATCTAAACCAAGCAAACCAAAATGATGGAGAGAACCAAGCAAAATGATTTAGAGAATGAGTGCACAATCCAACTATTACTATGAGGATAGTAAAATTACTTAAATCTAGTGTCAATCTAGTGAATAGCAAAGCCAAATGTCTTCCATCAATATGTACTGTACACAGAATAGACCACTTATTATTATTATTTTCCGTTACAATTACAAGCAGAACTGAACACAACAGAAAAAGAAGGGAAAAAATCCCCCAGCGACTAATTCCTTAGCAAGTATTTCCAAAGGCACTGTGTTTCTGAGACATACTGTAGGAATCTACAATGTCATCACAGAAATGCTTTTTCTATTGCACCATTCACATGACATTCCTCCAGTGCCTGTCATAGATGCTGGAAAGACATCAAGAATGGAAGGGGCAAGGGGTATGGGAAGATAAAATGGGCCGGTTGCATGGTTCCCAAATGTTTTTTTGTGCCAGTACATTGTAATTTACAAAACAACAATACGGGCGTGGAAGAAACAGAGTTGGTATAAATCCAAAGAGAATCTAGGAACGATGGACCGGTGAGAAGGAATCTCACCTGGATGCAAAACCACTCCATTTCATGGCTGTATCACATAAAACAACTGCAATGATTAGTAGGCTATAATAGGAATAACAGAATTGCATTCCATGCTGGACTCTGGTGAGAAGCATTGCTTTTAAGTTATTTTGTATTTTTTTTTTTCCTTTGGAGTCATTTGTGTGCAAGTAGTGTTAACCTAATGTCTTACTTGTGATTGATTAGCAAATGCTAGGAACAGCGACAAGAAAGAAATGGATTCATGAAGTGAGAATTTGCCTATTTTTTTTGGCAGAACTTTTGGGGAAGATCAATTCAAGCACCTTTTTTTTTGTTCTTTTTTGTTTTTTTTACTCAGACATTTCCTGCTATTCTGGTAAACAAATTTTTTAAAGTTTATTTGGTTATGTTTCTGGAGGAACAGTTCTAAACTTGTTTATTGACTAGCAAGGTTAAGTATCAAAAGATAATACTGAGGCCCAAAAATATGACATGTATTAAAAGGAATCTGACTTTTCCATGCTTGTATCCCATGAGAACCTCCTTTTTTTCTCACGCTGCTCCCACATTTTGCGGTTATGAGCAAAACAGGTCAGGGTGGATCAGTTTGGACAATCATAGCAGAATAACAAACGTTTTATTGCCCAATTAAATGCAAAACATGACACGTCTCCACAGTACCCACCCAAGCTTGATGCTGCACTCTGATTGGTGATGTCTGTTTTGCTTCCACTGTCTGATGATGACTATACCCTAAATCGATCCACCCTGACCTGTTTGCTCATGATGCAGAGGAGTGGCGCAAGTTGTGTTCATTTCTCTGATCTCCCTAAACTCTCCATTCATCCTGTATTGCATAAAGGGATGTAAAAAAAAGGCCAGGGTTGCATTTTACACATAATTGTATATACAGTGTGTGTAAAAGAGAAATGAGTGGAGCGTGGACATTACAATGACCAATGGGTGTAGATACAAACCACATGTAATGAGAGAGAAGAATGAAATCTTCCTGCGAGCTTGAATATTATTGGAATGGCTGTTTTATTGATAAATGGAGATTTTCCATCCATCTGTCCACCCGGTTTCCATACCGCTTATCCTGTATAGGATTGCAGGGTGCCTGTGGTCTATCCCAGGGAACTCACTGGATGGGTGCCAGCCCATTGCAGACCACATGCACACACACAGCTAATCACACACACAATGGGCACTTTGGAAAACCAATCAGTTTACACCACATGTCTTGTCCTACACAATTTTCCCCAAAGGAAACACCACAAGCGCCAGGAGAACAAGCGCTAGGAGAACATGCAAACTTGACTCTTACAAAAGTGGAGGCAATATTCAAAGCCCCAATAAAGGAAGTGAGAGGCAACAGTCCTAATCACTAAGCCACCACGAGACTCTTGAGACCAAGAGCCTACTGTTGTGTACATTGCAATTTCTCCTCAGTGTTTCTCTTTATTATCACCTGATATTATCTGCTGACAGGGCAGTCCTGGCCCCTTGGGGCATGACTATACAATACTCTAAGTCTGGAGATGTCCTGTGTGTCTTTGGTGGCAGATCATTTGGGTGCTGTGGGTTGTGGTGTGGGTACTCCATGGATCAGACTTATTTATCTGGTGCATTTCTATGCTGGATCAACAACTTGGATCAGTGGTTTAGGACTGAGAGTTCTGTAACCTTTCTATCAAGGCCAACATTTTAACAGTTGGAACAGTTGAATTTAACAGTACATTTTGTGGGATCAGACCAGACTGGCTGGCCTTTGGTCCTCACAGGTATAGATGGTATATAACTAGTGTATTAGTGGTATATAATGGATAATCAATATTATTCAATTCAGCTGTCATTGCTGTTAATTTTGCAGCTGATCAGCGTATAGCCAATCTAGTTGAGAGAAATATGAGGACATATGAGGACATTCGGGCCTCAAATATGATAAAATATGATGAAAGATGACTAATGCTGCGAATCATCATAAACATGGAGGATATTTTTCCTCACAAACTTGTTGTCTCTGCAAAGAGGTAACCATTTGGTAACACCCATAAGAAATTTTACTTTGGTATGTACTTTAAAAAATCTCTTTTAAAAAAGAGTTTTAGAGGTTGCCACCTACTGGACTGGAGTGTGGCTCAAAAGTCTGGCAGGTAAATGGTTTTGTGTGTCTGTGTGTTTATAGAGTCTTTGGTATAAGTATATTTGCATGGCTGTAAAGAATGAAACATATTATATAGTGTTAATTTAGTCAGTTATTTAAATTTTAGTCATAGTCTTAGTTCCTGGATAAATGTCGCTGCTAGTATCATATTTCACCAATCTTTCGTCAAAAAGTCTGGACATTTTAGTCAGTTTCAGTCAGAGGAACTCTTAAGTAATTTCGTCAATGAAAACAAATTTTTGCAATAAGATTATTATTAATTAACCCTACAGTCAATCTAGTCAAGCCCAAATCCTTTTTTTTCTCTCAAAATAATTATCTTAACATTTAAAATGTATCTTTTCATCTGAAGTTTTCAGCTAATTATATTTATTTTTAAACATCACAACAACTGCTGCATGTCCAAAACTACAAAACAATAGGAGCAGTATGGACAAGTCAGTGTTTTGAAATTTTTTTTTTTTAAATATGAATTTACACACTTGGACTGTTGTAAGGATATCTCCTATGGGTCACAATCATTTGCTAGCCTATTAGCTTAATGGGTTAGGCAACAGTAATTACCACAAAGAGGCTGTAAAACTACATTGAGATTTGTATGGTATGCCTTGATGTGTCTCATCAGGTTTATGGTATTTTTCCTAGCAATTGTGTGATTATTGTGTGATATTACTATACATCAGCTTTTTTTTCACCAGTTGACTATAAAGAAAATGGGCCCAAATATTGTCTCTTCCCTTTGGCCTGAGTTAATACTGCTGTGATGATAAGAGTTAAAGATGACAGAGCTTGTGACATCCCGTTATTGCGCACGCAAACTACTCCTGATACCCCGTGCGCCGTGACCCTGGAAACAAACACTGAAAAAAAATTATATAGTATATATATACATATATATACATATATATATATATACATATATATATAT
>QMIH01000754.1:234562-249425 GCA_003987875.1 Clarias batrachus
TAATTTAATTTTTTTAACCACATTTTAGTCTTGTCTTTTTTCTGTCAACAATATTGCATGCTGTTTCCGTCACTGTCACTGCTCATTAATATCATTGACGCCTCGTCATCATCTCGTCATAGTCATAGGAAAAAAGGTCGTCAACAAATATTTTTCATCATTATTTTTATTGATGAAATTAACACTAATAGTACATAACAGTATCAGTTTTTTTGTTGGAAACAACAAACCTAATGCAGACTCCTGGGTTTTGCATAAAAATTGAAAGGAGAGCATGTTACCAACTCTGGCTTACAGTACTTGGTAAAAGTCTTGGGCTCATACAAACAAACAAACAATAAATAAACAAACAAACAACTAACTAACTAAATGCAATAAGCAAAAATGTCTTTAAAAATATGTCTACATGAAATACACTTCTGTAAAGAACATTGCATATATACTACGTAACACAATGTAATAAATGAAATATAATTGAAAATAATTAGTAGTGTTAGATACAGATTTGTGTTGTTTTATAAGTAAAATAGCTACTAGGTTTTACTGAGTGTGCTGGAGAAGATGCCAGAGTTGTTCTTCATACTTTCTGCAAAACCCAGGAGTTTACTGTACAGTAGGTTTTTTTCTTTTTATCTGAAAACTGGTCTGTTATGTAAGATGTTGCTTTATTTTCAGGTGTGCAAATATTCTTCTGGTTGTGTACATAATAATGCAGATGGGCTAAATGTACATAAAAAAATTTGTACTAAACATAGTATGGTGCCTGTGTCTGTTTTGTATCTGGTATCTGTATCTGACCTGTCTATCACTGCTTCTGTCTGTCTTTATGACATATGACATATACATGTATCCAAGTGGTCCTTGCCAAAAGATAAAGCTGAGTGTTTGTAAGTGTGCAAAAGTTCCCACAACCGCTCCTTTGTGACCTGCGTGTCACTCTCATGTTAGCAGGAAAGTTGCGTAACAGGCTGGCTTTGGTGAGAAAAGTTTGGGAGTGAGTCAAAAAGCATGTGCGTGTGTACATGTGTATTTGGATACAGTGCCGATGATAATTCAGGTTCGCTGGAGAAGAGCAAAATTATTTTCGTGGCATACTGTCATAGCCCGAGGGATGAACCTCAGTACTGATAATTATCCCTTTTATTTTTCTTGTGTTGTCTCTCACATTTTTCTGTTTACACCTAATACTGTCATTATAAATAATAACCACGTTCTTTTATTTAATAGCCTTATTTGCTTTGGCGGTTAATTTCTAACATTCTCCAAACATTGTTTAGCTGAGAGCGAGAGAGTTTATAACTAACCCGAGAGGCTTTTAATGCTTCATCTACTTCAGGCACGGCTAAGTATTCGCACAGCATGTGTGTGCATGAGTGTGTGTGTGTGTGTGTGTGTGTGTGTGTGTGTGTGTGTGTGTGTGTGTGTGTATACGTGTGTGTGTATACGTGTGTATACTTGAACAGGTGTGAGGCCTGACCTCATAGCAGTCCTCCACTTTCCCAACTTCTAATGATTAAACCTACTGCAATACTGTGCATGTGTGTGCATGCTACATTACACTTAAAAATGTTTGTGCTGATCCATCATCATCATGCATTAACATTAACAAAGTGAAGCGCAAATCTAAATAAATCAAGATTATCTGGTTAAAGCACCAAGTTTGGCCAAAAATGACATTTGCACAACGTTCCCTTTTCCCCCTTAAATGTAGTCGATCAGCCATGTCTCTGAGTGGGGTTGTACATTAGAGACAAAGATTTAGGCATGTCGTTTGTATAGTGTTCAACTTGTAGCTTTGAGCTTATTCAATATCGTTAGCTACATAAATGAAATACAAAATGAAAGAAGCCAAGTTTGGTGTATGGACAGAAAAGAAAGAAATGTAGATCTGGATTAAGGAGTCATGAGGTAAGGGTTGCTCATAGAAATGTTTCCATGTACTACTAGTTTCCGTTTTGCCAGTAGTATGTACTAGTATGTTTAATATGGTACGACACGCCCACTGTGTACCCTGTAAGTACACAAGTACTTGTTGGAAAGTAACACCATTCTGTTGTTAAGGACGTTAGGCACAGCAGAGATCACATTTTGAGATTTTGCTCCAAAATGTCTGAGAACTTAGACATCCATATGAACCTAAATGAACCACTAGTAAGTACATCATATTGTAATATTAAATAACAAAATAAATCTTTTGGCAATTTGCAGTTTTGGTCCACGTTCATAGACATGTTAATTGTTCAGTGTGCTAAAAGTTATTGAGTATGGCATCATGATTTAAGCACAAGTCAGCTATCTTTGAAAAAGTGTTTCTTTTAAAAATGACAAATTAAGACATTTTAGTTAAATTGGTAATTTTGTATCAGTAAAAACTTATCCCAGCAGTCTTGTGCTTGGACTGAATTCTGCCCTGCTCTTACATCACCCCGGATAAGAGTCTACCCAATGAACAAAAGTAAATGTTAATGCAGGATTAGCTTCTGGCCTTCTAAATGGACACCAAGGACCTGATGCTGGAGCAAAAGTCGAGTGTCTGTTCACCATCTTTCTTTATTGCGCCTCTTCTTCGTGTACCTTGGCAGCGAAAAGCGAAAAAGCATGACTGCTGTTACTGTAGCTAACCCACATTGTTTCAGCCTCTGGAGGTTGTTTGGGGACAAAACAGAATTAATTGAGGCTGTTTAAGTCTCTTTGCTTTGGGAGATGAAATTGCTTGAGAGGAGCCAGACACAGCAAATATACACACACGCGCGCACACACACACACACACACGTCAAACTGCTGCATCCTTTTGTACCATACAAGACCCTTGGGCTTGTATAAAAGGTTTAGTAAAAATTCCAATAAATGTTCTGATTAAACAAACAAACAAAAAAGCCAATGTACGTAGTTCACAGTTCTGCCTTCACATTATTAGGGCTTAAGTCGTCCTTTCAGTTTTCCCACGCCAGAAGATCAGGTGAATAAGAAAGAGAGATTCCCAGACGGATCCTGACTGAGTGAATGACCTACTGATTGGAAGGTTAAGAGTTCACATCCTTGTACTGCCAAGCTGCCCCTGGTATGTCCTTGAGCAAGAAGCTTAACCCTCAACTACTCATCTGTTTCCCTCTGAATAAAATACCATTCAGATCAGATTATTTAAATGAAGGACCAATGTGTTTGGTAGACGCTTAACATGGCTTACATGTAATTGAACTGTGTAAAGTTTTTCATGCACGCCTGTTCCAAGAGGCAGCATGGTAGTGTTGAGGTTTAGGACAATGCCCTCACACCTCCAGGGTGGATGGTTTGAATCCTGCCTCGGGTCTGCATGTGGGGGATTTGTATGTTCTGCCAGGGGTTGGTCAGTTTCCTTCAGGCACTCTGGTTTCCTCCCACAGTCAAAAGGCATGCAGAGAAGGGTAATTGGCTTTTCCAAATTCCCCATAGTGTGTCAGTGTGCTCTGTGATTGATTTGCACCCCATCCAGGGTTTACCCCACCTCATGCCTTCTGTGATCCTGTACAAGTTAAGCATTATAGAGAAAGTGTGAGAGTGAGTAAGTGTACTGTATGTTGTCCTTACTCAAGGGTTAATTATCAACAAAGAAGCTTATTCAAAAAGACTTGTTTACATTTTCCTACCTCAACTGCAAATCAACCAAGGCATGTTTGTTTTGCTGTTTAATGCTCCATAATTTTATACTAGGCCTACAAAGCTAATGTGCAGTAGCTGACAACAGTGAATGACTATATCACCCAAAATCTTAAGTAAAACTCCATAAATGTAGTATAAATCCAGTATACTCTAACTGAGCCCAAGCAGAATAATGTGGTTAGGTAAAATGATGAAAGAATAAATAAAATGTGTAACTATTGATTATCATTTGCATCACAGATCCACCCTCGAACATATGGAGGCAGATTCCGTCTTGTCACTCGCTGCTATTGTTTATAGATGAGACAGGAAGTCTCATTATGACCTCAACCACATCAGCAAAGCTGTGTGAGATCACAGAATAACTGGATGTGGTTTGGGTTGTGCACAATAGACTGCCATTGCTAGTTGGCCACAATGTCCAAGAAGCTGTTTTCAAAATTAAAGAAGCAAAAGTCGGACATCAAACACATCTTGGCTGATTGAGTGGATTTGCAGTAAAAGGCAAAATTGTTTAAGTTGCCAAACTATTTTGTTAATGCAGGATGTACATATAAAGATGCTAGTACACATGGATCCTTTAAGAAGTATATGTTTCACTCAGGATTAGAATGGAAAAAATGACCCACCTCCGTGAATCACCCTTTCCAAAAGAAAAAACTAATTAAATAGCAAATAACTTCAGTGACATTTCAAGAGTGCATGCATAGAGGAATAAAATTATTTGTCAGTTGGATTCAATGATTTGATTACAATAAAACAATATTTAAGTGTGCGTGAGTTATGAAAGACAGATGTCTTGCGGTTCGATACTTTTATGGCCGACCAGAACTGGAATATCAAACAGACGTTTAGAAAATATCTTATAATTTATAACCACCCAAGGCAATACAGGATCAGCCTTTGGGTCAATAATGTGGGCTACTGGAAGGCACACGTGTTCCTCACACCACACACATGAATATCTTTCCAATTTCTTAAACACTCTGCCACAAAAATACAAGAAACGCCAAGCTTTTCTGGGTCAGATATAAGGACTAACAATAGAGCATTTTTAACAGCACAGCAGACATAAAATACATTTTCATTGTTCAGGTGATGTTTTGTGACTTTAAAGGCACACTCAAAATCTGACAATGTAAGAAATCTTGACATTAGAAGATGTTTATTGGTTATTTTTGTTAAAACCATTTTGGTGAAATTCTTACCTATTGTGTAAAACCTGTTGACCTATACGATAAAACATTATAACTCATGCATTCTGTATACCGCTTATCCTACACAGGGTTGCAGAACATTTGGAGCTTTTCCCTGAGGAATCGGGGCACTTGAGATTGTACACCCCGGATGGGGGGGGGGGGTTAAAACAGGGTACACAAGCATGCATATACTCTTGGGAAATTTGGAAATGACATTTAGCCTAATCTGCACGGTATAATCACAGCTAGCTTGCAAATCCTTGCATTTAATCATTTGTAACTTAGATCAGGAGTTTCAAGATTACAAGCTTTTAAAAATACAGTACCTGTCAAAGTTTGGATACACCTATTATTCAGTGTTCTTTTTGTTTTGTGATTAATTTTCTAACTCCTAAAACAAAACTTGATTTTTGCAAAAATATGAAATAACATAAAGGGCATTAGGTAATTAAGTAATTAAGTAACAAAATAATAATTGTAATAACAAATGTTTATTAACTAACATTAGATAATAAAGTAACAGCAAGTACAGTCAGTTGTTATATTAAGACATGAAGGTCAGCTGTTCTCAAAGGGTTCTTGCAAGAATAGTATTGACCAATACGACTAGATGAGATACTCAAAACTAATAGTAGGCACAAAAAATTAAATACCCTGACAACATTAACAGCCTGCAGATTCTCAACATTATTTGCTGGTTGGTTTGAGAAAAAGTTAGGAAAACACTTGAGATGTATATCAGTGTTTTTTATGACATTCTGTGCACTCAAGAACTCGAGAAATGGTTGATGTGACAGTAAGTACATGGGAATAGTAAAATCTGGGTAACACTGTTAATGAGAACAGAAAAACTGTTGTTGTTTTTGGCCTCTTCCCAATGAGAACAAGGCGTAGTCAACCACCCAAACCACATACTAGTGTATGTGTAACCCGATATTCATACCAACAATGACATTTATTTTTTAATGTATTTTTCTTTAGTTTTACCCAATTTTCTCAAAATTGATTTGTTTCCGAATTCCCATTCACTTGGCTTTCCCCTATTGCGTCACCTACGAACCCAGAAATTTGGACATACATGAAGCCTCTGTAGTTGTTATTTATACTACTCATATATCACTGAGCAGCTGTATACAATGGGACGAA
This sequence comes from Clarias batrachus, assembly GCA_003987875.1. Lineage (NCBI taxonomy): Eukaryota > Metazoa > Chordata > Actinopteri > Siluriformes > Clariidae > Clarias > Clarias batrachus. The sequence goes on from QMIH01000754.1 coordinate 240,547, forward strand.
AGCAATATCTGCCCTTTTCTGCATACAGAGCCAATTAACGCTCTCTGTGTCATTAGTGATATTGAAAAAGTTGATGGGATTGAGCCATGATGCACTATCTTCTGGACCTTTTCGTTCAAATCCTGGACCTGAATCAGAGCTGACCCTGGATGCTGGACTTCTGGTTCTCTGGTGTGGAGTGCTTGCTCTGTTTTCTTCATAGATTTTCAGCGTCAGATACTTGTTTCCTCTTGGTTTTAACAATTAAATGGGTGAAAAGGCATGCATTAAGTAGCTAGCTCTGTTAGTTGTGTGGTCATTTTTATCTGCCCAGAGACCACCAGAAAAACCACGGCAACCATAGTAAACCAAGACAGAAAAGCCCACTAGCATCCAATGCGAGAAAGTGGGACATGGCGGAATCATATGCAACATTAACATAAACCATACTTTTACTGTGCTGTACTCTATAGATGACTCTCTACTTGATGCGTTACGATGTTACACACCAGTAATTCACAAAAGTGTACGGAGAACGAAGTGGGTCACAACACTGGAAATTTATGGCAAGCAGTTAATGGATGTGGTCTTGAGTTTGTCGTGGGCTGACCGTGTTTAGCCTATAAAAAGAGTGTGTGTGTGTAAGAGAGAAAGAGAGAGTTCAATCTCTCTCTCCATTTCCCTCCCTCTCTCTTTCTCTCTCTCACCCCCCCTCGTCTGCCTGTGGAAAACAATAAACACTCGGAAACATGAGCCGGCGACAACAGCGGAGTTCAAAACGCGCATCTGGACCGCAGCGGGGGGAAACGAGAGAATCACTGGGAACAAACCAAAACTGGGCCTCAATGAGACACAGGCACACACACATATGATACAATCACATGCAGGCATGCACATGAATAGATACACATATATACATTGTACAACATCTTGAAATTGTTTTAGCATGTTATATGCATGAACAAGGAGGAAGATACTGCAAATTCCAACTCACACACACAAAAATTTAGATCAGAGGTTTAGCCATGACTTCCCTATGTCTTCACACAACAACTCTATACACTGGGGTCAGAGGGCAATTAAGGTTACTGAGCGTGTGCCCTTTCATCACCCCCGAGGCTAAACTGCAAAGACGGCAGAGAGTCAGTATGTGTATACTCGGACGGGGCTTTCCACCTCTGTGGGAACCTGTGCAGGCTCTGACAGGAGAGAGATGAAAAATGTTAACCTGATAAGCCTCAATCTGAAACCAACTAGTGGATACAGGATGTGTCCGTTCCCATGAATGCGTGTGTGTGTGCGTGTGGCAAGAATGTTATACGAGACTTTAATACGTGTGCACGAGAAGCACGCATCTGCCAAGGTAAAATTTTCATGTCACAATAATTGCCTAACATTTAATAATGGTTTACAATATCACATTTATCTCTTTTGTTGGTTAGCACTTTCAGTGAAGCTCAACCTCTGGGGCACATAATGCTGTCAGTGTGGTCATGTTTATTCATATGCTTACATCAATATTCCACTTGAATGGTCTGTTCTTGTGTTATTCAAAATTTTCTGACCTTTGTTTTGTGATTCGAGATGGTTGAACTAACGGGAGCGTGTGCTGCAGTGTTGTAATGCTAAGGACAATGTCCCAACATGTCTGTGGAAAATGTCAATACCCCATTACCTGTATTATACATTTTTTAGCAAGTTAGATTGTTAGTTCGACTTATGGATAACTTTATTTCCTGCTTGCCTGGGCATAGTGTTCTTGTGGATATCACTCCCAAGTTCAAAGTTAGATTTAGTACTAAAAGCTAGCTAAATAACATGACTAGCCACCAGACTAACCTCCGTCCATCCATCCATCCAAGAACCTCTGTATCCAACTAACCAACTGCAAATGGTGATTGACATTTTATTTCCAATTTTAACGACTGTGGTCAACATTCTCATACTACAGGCAATTTGGGAACGCCAATTAGCCTAACCTGCAGGTCTTTGGACTGTGGGAGGAAACCAGAGTACCTGGAGGAAACCAACCAAGCACTGGAAGAACATGCAAACTACACAGACTATCAGGCGGGAATTAAACTCGGACCCTGGAGGTGCAAGGCAACAGTACTAAGCCACTGTCCTGCCAACAAACTAACTTGCAACTTACAAATGCTGCCTCAAACATTATACTGTATGTGGCTCAGCACCATCATCCTATGGATAACCAAACTAATTTGCTACGCATTAGAACATATAAAGAGAATGAAATTTAAATGATAATTAGTATTTCCTAGTTTGTTCATGATGCTGTCGATCCCAGCTCTGACTGGTTAAATGCAATAATGTTCCCACTGCATACTTCCTCAAACTATCCATTATTCCACATTAACACTGATTGCTTTTCTTTTTATCTTTCTCAGCATAACATTTGTTCTTTCTCTTTTTTGACCTTCAAATATACACTAGACATCCATCAAGATGTAAAAAACAACCCTCCAGGCAACAAGTTTAATCATCTATACCCACCCTTGCCAATGAGACTCATTAGCAGACCAACTGCAATATAAGGTCTAACCCCAGTGGGAGTGGCAGCTAATTTAATCCCTGCAAATTATCATGGATACAGATTTGGTTGTGATGTTGAGTGAAAGCCAGAAAAAAGTACTTAGTTATGTGAGTGTCGTTGGGCATTTGTATAAATGTGGTAAATGGCAAGGGCTGGTTGTGGCAAAGTTCTTTCATAAGTGTAATGCTGTTAGTGCGTGATAATCAGCTCGAAACATGATCAGCCCACCGGGAATTCTCCCGACCCTCCGGATTCCCACTCCACCGTTGCACCAAGGTCATTTAAGGCTTCCTGTTGGGTCGTGTTTCAAACAACCCACTTTTAGTGAACATCCACTCAATCACGCAGCCAGAAAACGTGTCCTATATTGCCTCGTTATGTTTCACTGACCTCACACCATTTCGTTTTCATGCGTGAGTTATAAGGGCCTGCTCAACCTCTGTGAGTGTGTGCGTGTTGTTAAAAACCAGCCTGGTAACCTTTATTCATGCTGAATCATGCGTTAGTTAAATTTGATAATTTATGTTACTTGCAGAAACATGTTAACAAAGGTGTCATGAGGAATATTTCTCTGTTTTTTTTTCCATGTTGAGATTAAATGGTATTAAAAGATATATTAACATACAGGTCTAGTAGTCAAAGTTCAGGCCCAATACAAAGTATTGAGAGTTCAAATCTCCACACTGACAGAAAGCCAGTGTTAGCGTCCTAACCTTGAACCTAAGCTTAGATATATGATTAGAAGGAGTACTTTGCTCACTTGAGTGTTCCACTTTGGGTTAAAGCCTCAGGCAGAATTATACGGGACAACTATATGTGTATGTGTAATCCTCAGGAACCACTAGCTAATCCACACGTTCTTTAATTTCAGCCTTCACACACACCTGAACCATGTATTACAGATTCAACATCCTTTATTACCTGCTCAAGTGCTTTTATACCTGAACTGTAGGGTTGGAGATCTTTGAAGTTGGAGAATGCTTTATATTGTGAGCTCATCTCATCAGAAAAATTAGTCTTGTCTGTTCTTAGCAAGTTAGGACATCTGATCTGATGAGTGACATCACATTATAAAGAAAGATGTTAGAATATGGTTAAACCCATTGCCATCACATTCATATATGGTTCTTTCCCAAGCTGTCACATTACAAATTCCTTTAACTGGAACAAAAGGCCCAAGCCTGCTCTGGAAAGATGTGCAGTGTTAAGATTTTAAGGTTGGACTAGAAGAACCCAAGGGTCCGGCACAGAACCCTGACTGACCTCAACCCCAATGAACACCTTTGGCCTGAAGAGCAACCTAAACCTCATCAACGCCACAACCTCAGTACCTGAGCTCACTAATGCTCTTGGAGGTGATTGGAAGCAGAAATGAGATGTGCAGAAATGAGGTCTACCAACCTTTTTACAGCCGTGGCCAAAAATCTACTTCTTTCAAGTGTCAAAAGCTTTTGTTGACAGTTACATTAAGTTTATGTAAAGAGACAATATTTGTCCCTTCTTTTTCAAGCCCTGTGCAATTCACCATGGGATGCTGTCAATCAATTCAGCCATACTCTGTCTCTCGCATTCTTGAATAATCAATACTTGGAGTTTGTCAGAATTTGTATGTTTTTGTTTGTCCACCAACCTCTTGAGGATTGACCACAAGTTCCTTATGGGATTAAGGTCTGGGGAGTTTCCTGCCATATTTTGTTCCCCAAGCCCTTACTTATTACTTTTACCATATAACATGGTGCTCCATTATGCTGGAAAAGGCATTGTTCGTCATCAAATTGTTTTTCGATGGCTGGGAGAAGTTTTGCTTATGGGATGTTTTTGTACCATTCGATGCGTTCCTAGACAAAATTGTGTGTGAGCCCAATACCTTGGCTTAAAAGCAACTCCACACATCAGAGGCCTCAGGATGCTTTATTTTTGGCATGACACTGGACTGATGGTAGCGCTCACCTTCATACATATCTGGGAGCACAGGAAATAAAAAGGGAAAAATACCCTATCCAATTATTGGGGGTTGGAAAAAGCTTGTCCGGAGAAGAAAAGGTGAGCGCATCAGTCCTGTGTCTTTTACGTTATCTTATCTCTAAAGATGTGTATTTGTGTGTACTTTGTTTTTACAGTGTTTTGTGCAAGTTTCTTTGTTCATAAGTTTATCTTTTTATTCACTACTCTATCCTGAAAATGTCCCAAACTGTGACTTTTGCATACTGTTACATCTCTACTGTAAAATTCACTCTAATATCACTCAGTCTAATAACAGTCTCTGATGGAGAATAAATCGACAGGTAACCTACTACACGGTATGCTCTAATAGATACTACACAGTGTATAGTGATGTCGTGTGCAGCACCTTCACAGATCCTATAGTCACAGGTATCCAAAGCACAGGGATCCAAGTCACTTTTTCAAGGAAGAGAAATCAGCAGTGTTTTAAAAGTTCAGGAATGTGGGAAAGCATCTTTATAGCCTGCATTTGCATACTGTAAGGGTCTCGTATTTTATGACATGAAAACAATGGCCTGAGATTTTCAGCCATTCATTGGAGGAGAGTGACCATTTACATTCTTAATAACCAGTCTAAAGGTTATATTTAAAAAAATAATAATAATATGCACCAAATGTTAAATGTTGATGTTATTTATTGTCATGCGTGAACAAAGTACACCAAATTTCTTGATTGTGCAATTTAATTATGTTTATTTTGATTTTATTCCACTATATAAACTGTTAGACACTATCCAGGTAATTTTTCTTCTTCCTGAAGGTACAAACAATGCAAACACAACCTCAAAGCTTCGACAGTGGTCTTTAACATTCAATTATGTGCCTTAAATGAGTTTTAAAAGTAGGCTACATCCTTTAGATCCTCTAACTAAAGGTAGGAAAGCATGTACCCTTGAGGGGACCACCCGAGTGACAGGCGTTTGTGAGTTTCCATCTGGCCTAATGAGTGTGCATCTGAAGTGAAACAGAACCTGGGTAACCTCTGTGTTCTCCAGCGGCTGGAAATGATTTCTTGGCTCAGTGTCGTGTGTGTAAAGCTGCTGATGAAGCTGAGAAAGGTGATCGTTTGTGATCTTTACAGACTATAGAGTAATGCTGCAGGGAAACTTGAGGGAACCTGGACTACTCACACACATGGACTCACACACATGCTGAAACGCAGGAGAGATTAAATATATGTACACAACAGGCACATTCTTAAAATTTTCATGTTGGATTTTGTGCCATGCATTTGCTTCTCTCTCTCATACACATCCACAAACACACACTTGTGCTATTCTTACATGAAGACCAGCACTGATGATTTATGATATCTCAGTCATTTTCTCTCTCACTCTCTCTCTCTCTCGCTCTCTCTCTCTCTCTAACTCTTAACAGCTGTCTGCAGTGGCGCCTTTCCTGTAGGATTAGTCTGAATGGACTTATCCACATGGGGTCTCTCTCTGACACACACTTACACAAACGACACATCAAGAACAGAGTGAAGCAGGAAGTCCATGCTGATTTTTAATGTGACTCCTAACGTGACTGTCTTCTACATGTCTCAGTCATCACACACTCGCATCAAAGGACGTTGGTTGGCTCGGCAACACCATGTGGATGTAAAACGACTTCAGGTATAAAATCCGAATTACTTCTATAACACAACTCTACCTTTGAACTTTAAACCACACCCTCTACCTGAGCTGGAGGAGACATGACTTTACAGTGACATCAAACTGACACTTTGACCCAGACCAAAACTCTAAGTACCATGCACTGAAACTATCAGACCATAATTGCTAAAGTAAGAGTAAGACTTTTGGGGAAGTGCTGTCACTGGGAAACGATCACTTTAGCTGGTATTTGTTTGTCTATAACAACAGGAAAAGCACATTCTCAAGTGTTTTATTCCCTTTTATGCCACATCTGCTTATATTTATTGAGGAATGTCTTCCATTTATAGTTACACATGGAAACAAGAAACAAGCAAGTTCCGCCTATCACTTTCTTTATAGCAGCTACAAACAGTCATTCCATCATAAGCCTCACTCTGTCTCTCTTAAAATTTTTGCCAAATCTTATGTTACTAAAAAAGCATATACTCCTCTCTCCTCAAGATGTTGGAAAGGTAAAGCCTTATTTCAGACTGTTATGTCTGTAATATGTACTGTAATGAAGCTGGAGACTCATTCCTGAAGTCTCCTTGCAGAAGCCTCCACCATATCGCATGTGCCTTATATTCTTTTCATGCGGATTGTCCATCATACAACTCCCCTCTGAATGAGATGTTACTATAGAAACAGCAATAAGTACATTAATATAAACCCATAGCTGCTCCATTGTCAGAGCTGCTGTTAAAAAACTTTTGTAAAAAAAACTAATCAACAGCGTCCGGGCTGATCAGAATCCGTCTGACTTCAAGAGGTATAAAAATACTTACCGGTTAAATTTCAGGAGCGCCTTTCCAAATCCCGAGGGACGCTTGGCAAACCTGGGAGCTAACGGACGAGGAAAGAGGATGGTGTTGAGTGAAGGGGTGGGTGTTAATCGCACCTTCTTAGCAGAGGAAAGAGAAGACAGACGCAGAGAGATGCAGAGCTCTGGGGCCTTGACACTGAACGACCTCTTTGACCTCCTCATGATGGATAATCTGACCTTGGGGATGACAGGGAGTCCAGTGGTATTGGAGCTAACTGCTTGAGTGAGTAATTAAAGAAGCTTAGGTGCGTAGCGCAAGGCTTACAAAATAATTTCCTAATTAATAATAATTTTAAAGTAATAATTTACCCTTAATAGAGTTTATTTTTTGTATTTTTGCACAGAAGTCTATTTCAAGCACTTAATATCAAAATCTAAATATAATATCAAAACATGATTTTTTTTAAACCTGATATCTTTGACCAGGTTGGAGTCTCACCTTGGGGTTGTGTACATGGAGTTTGCATGTTCTCCCTGCGCTTGGTGGGTTTCCTTCAGGTACTCCGGTTTCCTGACACAGTCCAAAGACAGGCAGATTAGGCTAATTGGTGTTCCCAAATTGTGACCGTAGTGTGTGAATGCATGTGTGATGGTCATATATGGTCATAAAATAAGAATAAATACAGTCTTAATCACCATTGGCCTCCATGGTCCCTGGTTGAAATACAGAGGTTATTAATGTAGGTGGATGGATGGAATCTTTACAAAAGGTTGTCCTGTCATTCACATCACTTTTGCTACAATTCTGTCTTCAACGTTTGGGAGGTGGGGCCTATGCTTATGGTGTAATATTCTAGCTTACATAAAATTCCAATGGGCTCACTGTCACCTCACATCTCAGTGGGTTAGAGGTTAGAATCTTGCATCCAGTTCTTTGGATTTTTTGTGGAGTTTGCATGTTCTCCCTGTGCTTATATTTCCTCTAAGCACTCTGGCTTTCTCCTACAGTCCAAAAGCATAGTGGATTGTCCTTTGCAAATTGTCTGCACCATATGAGTGTGTTTACATGCTTGTGGCCTGTGATGAGTTGCCACCACATTCAATGTGTACCCTGCATATATTATACATTCTCTGGCCTAGGCTCCAGGCCCTATCCAGGTAAATAGTGTAGTTAATGGATGGACAGTTTCAGTTTTCCAAGTTGGCTGCCCCGACACCCTTATAGTTTTCAGCTACACAGTGAAGTTTTCTTTGTGTTTATAAAAGACAGGATGTCCTACCTCATTACCGAATGATCTACCCTTTATATAAGTCTGAATGAACTACGTTACCAAAAAAAGTTGACTAAACCACAACAATTATGTTGAACTGGAACGTTGTGTACATCTAATTTTGGGTCAAAGTCTTTCTGTTAGTAACTATTCAGGTTTTCTTTTTTTTTCTCTTTATAATCCACTTCTCATCTACACGACATAAAAGCCGTCCTTGCCAGACTTGTTTCCTTGGATAAACCACTGACGAGGACAATTTCAGGCCTGTTTGGACTCAGTTATTTTTGGAAATGTTTGAGAATTCTTACACAAGCGAGAGCAGGATGATTTACAGTGTGTGAGCAGAGCTGAGATTGAACAGTGTTATCCAACAAATGATTTTTCGATTGTTTTGTACAAGCGCCCACAAAACAGACCAGACTTGGACTTGGTCATTGAGCAGCAGTCTGTGTGTGTGCGTGCAAGCGTGTGTGTGTGTGTGTGTGTGTGTGTGTGTGCCGGGGGTGGGAGCAGGGGGGGGTCTTTGCTCAAGTTATGAGCAGCTTGGTGTGTTTACTCTAAAGTCCATCTATAGCTGTGTGGAGTTTATATGCTACACACACACACACATATTTTACTACCCCTAAGTCTAACTATAAAGGATAATGTTTAAACTATTTAACTTGAGCTTCTAT
>QMIH01000754.1:249569-350778 GCA_003987875.1 Clarias batrachus
ATATATATATATATAAAAGCTGCAGTTGTTGTACAAAGGAGGTTTTCATAACAGGGACCAGCCAAATGTCCCCAGAAGCTCAATCTGTCGGATTCGGTCCTCAGCAAGATCCAAAAACAAGCCCATGCACACACATTGAACAGTTCCTAAAAATGAGGTTCATATGGGTTGATGTTGTGTTTGTTAGGGGATTTTGAACCGTGTCTCTCTCCCTCTCTCTCTTACTTACTTACACACACACAATCTCCTCTTTTCTTTTGCTCTTTCATGTGCCTGACTGTGGAACGCCAAACATCTCTGACCTGAAACTGATCTCTCCCTTTCTCATACACACACACACACACACACACACACACACACACACACACACACACACACAGTGACTGAATTCTAAGACAAAACAGAAAAACCAAAACCCAAAGTTTCTCTCATACTTTCTCTGCTTTTCCTTTGCACTTTTCCTCATTCTCACTTTCCTCTCTCAGTTAATGACCAGACGTCTGTCTATGTGTGTTCGTCTATAGGTTTGAGTCATTGCCTGTGTAACTGTGACTCAGTATCTCTTTTTCTTTTTTTCTCCCGTTCACACATGAGACATCTGCAGATCCCCCCCCTCAATGCAGAGGACGTGTTGGGACATTAGTTCTGAAACATGACTGATATCTGCCGTCACACAAAGCATCTTTTCTTTGCCTTCAAACGGGCTGGCGAGTCGCTCCAACAGCGATCATGGGCCTGTCTGAAACACTCGCGCTGCAGCCGGCACCGTCCCTACAGAGCGTTTTTGTCTTTTCAAAGAGCCAGCAATTACGGCAAAGAGAGGAAGAAGGAGGGAGGACAAGAGTAAGAGTGAGGAAGGAAGAAAGCAAAAGAGCGGTGGAATTCCTCGTGGGAGAGAGTCCTTTATTTTTTGGTCTGTCTGTGAGTCTTTCTCTGTCATGTTCCTCTCAGTCTGGCTCTGTGCAAAAGAAGAAGAAAAAAAAAGTGCTGGCCGGCGGCCCACTCGTCTCTCAGAACGTCACTTTATGGAGCAAAAACACCAACGCACCATATCAAACAATGTCCTGTCTCTTTTCTGCTGCGCTAAACGCCTGTGTTACGAGCTGGCTGATCCCTCTGTGGGTTCTTGGCCGCCGCGAATACTAATCTAATCAAGATGTGCGGCATAGGACAAAACACTCTGCTTGCTAAATGTCTCGCACTGGGACAGCCTCAGCACGGCGTCATCTACCAAACATGACAAACAGCAACGGCAGGGGGTTGACCCTGATTTGTGTAGACCTTTTTATAAGGTTCAGATCGAGTAGTTAAAGCCATAGGAATAGTGTTACTAAGTAAGTGTGTGCTAGCTAACATCTGAGGAAAATGATTTAGCTAATTACCATGTTTCATACATACAATATTAAAGCAGCCAAACAGTGGGAATGATACACGTCCAACATATTAACTCTGACATTAACATGTCTCTAAGATGTTTTGGTAAAACTTTCTAGAAATAAATTATATTTAGATTGGGAGTGTGAGAAAGCAAGAACTTTCCACTTGTGCAATCAAATAGTGATCGGCACTTCATACAGTTTAGTCGCTTGTATGCTGAAAATGCGTAACATGCCGAGGCAAATTTCATGCAAAATTTCATTTATTAAGTCAAAAATTCTTAAGGCGGAGTGTATGCTGAAGTACTGCTGTAATTAGCTTCATTTGAAAGTATTTGCGAAAACAAAGTTGCTAGACAACTGGCCATATGGCCAGCAAACACAGGATAGCTATTGAATAATGCATCCTTAGTAAAATGAAACAAAACTCTTGGCGAAGTTGAACTTTTTCTTCTCAGATGATTGGATTAATTATTAAAGAAAAAAAAGAACCATCTATACACTTAACATTAATTCTACAGTATGTGTTTGTGAAAGCATTGTAACTATGCAACTGAGTAAGATGGCTACCAGGCATAATCTAAGACATAGCTATACCTTAGCAACTAAGGAAATGAGACAGTGTCAGGGATAACCTCTAGAGGGCGCCAAAGCGCCCTATGTTTTTTGTGTGTAGTTCTTTTTTAGTTCCAATGTTATACTTCATTTCCTGGTTTTCAACTCGGTCAGGTCACGTGGGCGCGCACCTGATCCGAGTTGATAATTAGTTTTAGTATAAAAGTTGTGTTTGAGTTATAGTTTGTGGTCTTGCATTTGTTACAATAAGTTTAAAGGTGGATGTCTTGTTTGTTTATACGTGTTTTAGTTTCCTTTTCATATAAAGTGTTTTGTTTCATTTATTTCCCCGTTTCGTGTTTATATGTTTTATAATAATAAATATCGTTTCCCTGAACCATCTGGATCCTCTGCATTTATGCCTCGAACAACCCTGGAGCGTGACAGACAGGACTGCACAAAAGATTAACATTTACCTTGGATGTGTTAGTAAATTACTTAGAACACCTATAGACCTTTTGTAGACTATTAATTACCCTTAGTATAAAAATCAAGTGCTTATCAGAACACTGTTGTTAGGTAACTGGCCAATATGGCTGCTGAGCATAAGCTAGCTAATGACTAAGGGAAATTTAATTAGCACATATTCTTATCTTGGGGAAATTAAACATGTTCCAACAGCTTTTAGACTATTACACATTAACTGTACATTTGTGCAAACATTCCCACAAGGCAACTGGGCAATATGGCCCATAAACTAGCTAATGACTGTTAGCTAGGACATACTGTAGTAACAAAAGAAGTGAGACAATACTGCACATAACATTTACCTCAGATGTCTTACTAAATGACATTTATACAAACCCTTAATATGTCTCTATTATTTCCAATTAGCATCAAATTCAAGTGTTTCTCGGGACATTGTTGCTAGGCAACCAGTGAATATGGTTGCTGAGCATAAGCAAGCTAATGACCAACTGAAATTTAAATAGCTAGCACATAGCAATGTGACAAAACCTACTGGAAAATTTACATTTTCCTTAAATATATTGGTAAATGACAAAACGAAACACTCTGTAGGAATGTAATTACACTTAACGCAGACTGAGAGTGTTTTGTAAGAAGACTGTTGTGGGGCATCTGGAGAGTATGGCTGCCAAACATAAGTTAGCTTATGATTGAGGGCAATTTACTTACAATTAACTACTTTCTGGTTAACCCTGATAAGACAGAATGATAAGACAGGTCATATGACCGTGTGCAGCTAGAAGCAAGATTTTAGATCACACTGTAACTTTAGATGGCCTTTCTGTTCAATGGTAAAATACCTCAGTGTGATTATAGATTCTAGTCTCTCATTTGAACCTCATGTAGATAATATCACCAGGATAGCATTCTTTCACCTCAGAAATATTGCCAAGTTAAGGAATATATTGTCACTAAACGATGCAGAAAAACTAGTTCATGCTTTTATCACCTCTAGGTTGGAGTATTGTAATGCCTCACTGTCTGGTTATTCAACTAGGTGCATAAACAAGCTTCAGATAGTTCAGAATGCAGCAGCAAGAGTCCTCACTAGAACCAGAAGATACGAGCGCATCACCCCTATCTTATCTTCACTTCATTGGCTCCCTGTGAAATTTGCATTAAAATACAGAGGAACCTTGGATTATGAGCATAATTCATTCCAGAAGCAGGCTCGCATTCCAAAACACTCGTAAACCAGATTGAATGTTCCCATAAGAAATAATAAAAACTCAAATAATTCGTTCCACAGCCCAAAAAAGAAATACATAAAAATAATTAATACAATATATAACGTAAAAATAAAACAAATTAACCTGCACTTTACCTTTAAAAAAAGTACAAATAAATCCCGACAGATAAGTGTTACCATTTGTGTGCGCAGGCGCCGTGTATTTGTGTGTGTGTAATGTATGTGTGTGTGTGTGTGTGTGTGTGTGTGTGTGTGTGGAATTAGCCCCTTCCCTTGCCTCGTCTTACACAGTAAAACCCCTCCTCCCTCCCCCCCACCTCGCTTTTTAAGTTTCACAACAAACACGCACACACAAAGGAAACGGAGAAAAAAAAAGAAATCTCTCTAATGACACTCGCGCGAGCACATACTATCGGAATCACTGCTGTAAAGTAAAAAATAAACAAACAGATGCACCAGCACTTTACCTTTGAAAAGAATCGTGACAGAGCAGAGTTTCTGTGTAGAACAGAGAGTGTGTGTCTGTATGTGTGTGAAGCCGGGGAGGGGGGTGTAAAGACGAGAGAGAGTGTGTGTGTGTGTGTGTGTGTGTGTGTGTGTGTGTGTGTGTGTGTCGGTGTCGGTGTCGGTGTCAAATTACGCGCTGGAGACACGCTGAAACAGAGAGGGAGATGTTGATTATACCAGTAAGAGACGAGCACTAAGACCCAGCAGGGGAGACGATTACCCACAATTCCGCATAGCAAGAGATAGAAAAATCATTGGCTCAGTTTTGATCACGTGATGCCCGGTGTCAAAACAAGAAGCACATTTGTGATACATAATACTAAACCAAGACTTACTCGTTTTTCAAGTCAAAATTTATTAAAAATCTTTCCTCGTTGTGCGGAACACTCGTAAACCACATTACTCGCAATCCGAGGTTCCACTGTACTACTTTTGACATATAAAGCATTAAATGGTCTCGCGCCTCAATACCTGAGTGAACTGCTCTCCGCCATGTCTACTTCAATGAAAGGATGCAGGCTGCTTGTCAGTACTGTGTATTATGAAAACTACAGCAGAGCTTTTTCTTACAAAGCCCCAAAGTAATATTGTAGAGTGAAACCGTTATATTGTAGAGTGAAACCGTTATCAAGTCTACCTGAGTGTCCAATAACTACCTGGACTCCATATTAACATCATTTAACATCAACTGTTATACTGACCTGCCTGCCATCAGAGATTATCTGACCATTTTGATTCATACACAGTCACATTCCATACAAACTTAAATAATTCTTTTAATTGTGTAAAGCTGCTTTGCGACAATGAAAATTGTTAAAAGCGCTATACAATTAAAATTCAGTTGACTTAGTTGGCAACATGCCTTCTGTGTCTTGCACACAAATTAAAGTAATAGAGAAGTACGAAACGTGACATCAGGAATGTTGGCATTTTCTTAAAAATGTATTGGAAATTTGCTAGAAAGATGTATATATTGTATTATTATTATTTTCTATATTTGTATAGTTTAAAAATTACACTTAGCATCAGCTGCTAACTGAACTTCCATGTTGTCCTGATATATTGTAAGTAGATTTCGATGACATCCTACAGGCAAATGCAAAGCAAATATTGTTGCCAAGCAACGAACACAGAGGGGAATTATTTAGCTAGTTACAGATTAGCCCGTATGTCTTTTACGGACAATGTGAAGTCACAGCATCAGCAGAAATAAGACACAACTGTCTGGAACATCAACATTTCTCTCAGATGTGTTGACAAATGACTAAAAAAAAAAAAAACTTGACTACAATATCAACCGCTAGCTGAACCTTTTCCTCCATGGTGACAGATGCCAGTTACATGGTGAACTCAGTCAAAGCGATCAGAAAATTTCAAAGGGGTGAATAAAAGACGAGTGGTCTGTTCATATGGAATCATCTCGTAAAATCGGTAAACACACGACCCCGCTTGACGTAGCAACAGACACAACAGCGTGCTGTAGCCAATTACATCATCAGTGTGACACGACTTCAGAGGATGCCTTTCTGTTTCTCATGTGTTTTTGAAGTGTAACATTGAGAATGCTGTGTGTGTATGTATGTGTGTGTGTGTGTGTGTGTGTGTGTGTGTGTGTGTGTGTGTGTGTGTGTGAGAGAGAGTGAGTATGCGTGTGTGTGTGGGCTGTTTGGTCGTTAATAAAAGCTCTGGCTGTCCTCTGATCTTGCATCCCCTCTCCAAAACAAATAGCATTTCACTCTCTTCTCCCTCTTAACTCTTATTTCTCTCTCTTTTTCTCTTTTTCCCTCTTCCTCTCCATCTCTTTCATTTCCTCCCAATTTTGTTCCTCACTTTTTCCATTCTTCTTCCTCTCGCTTTTTCTCCTTCACGTTCTCTTAAAATCTACTTTGCTGTCAATCTCACTTTCCTGTTGCCATTTTCTCTTTATTCTTTATTCCCTTTCTCTCCCTCACTTTGTCTATTGCTACAGACCTACTTCTTGATTTTTTCCCTTTTTAATTTCTGTTCTATTTTAGTTCTAATCTGTCTTTTTCTCACATTGCATCTTTCTCTTTTCTCAGTCCCGCTCTATCTTTATTTACCTTTCCCGCTTTTCTGTATATTCCTTGTTTATGTCTCTCTTCCCTTTCTTATCCTTGTTCCCATGCCTTCTCTGTGGACATTTCTTTCTATTCATTCTTCTCTAAACATCTCTTTCACTCTTTCTCATTCTTTGCCCCCTGTCTCTTTTCCTCCCTCTCTTTTCTTGCACTTTATTATGTTTTAAATCTTTCTCATCCTCATTCTTTTGCTCCTTTTATCCCTGTCAACTTTCTGAACTTTCCTTCAGGATCCATATAGTATCTATCTATCTATCTATCTATCTATCTATCTATCTATCTATCTATCTATCTATCTATCTATCTATCCTTCTCTCTTCCATCTCTCTCTCTCTCTCGCTCTCTTTCTCACTGTTGTGGTCTTGCCAACCCAAACCCACCAACAATTGGCAGTAATTATAATAAGGGCCAGTTTGGTTGTGTTTTGCATGAATGAATTCTGATGAGAAATAGTGTAGTTTCACAGGACTGGCGGTTGACGACTGGCCGCACTCGTCCGCCTGAAAGAGCAACAACACTTTGTCAGCAACACATAACTTCATTCAGCATTCACCAGGATGAAGAGCAGAATTATTAGTTATACAGCTTACACAGCTATCTAAGTGACAATGTAGACAAATTCGTCCTGTGTGAACTGAGACCTCCAAACACAAACCTCTAAATGTCCAGCCAAACATTCCACATGTACACATTTTTCCTTTTGTGCCCACAAGCCCGACTTGAACCTCATTAAAAAGCAATTACGGTCTTAAGCTTCCCTTGGGTTTTGCACCACGTTACATTCTCCCGGTGTTTTCCTAATGCTGTTATCGCCAACAGCCTTCCGTGATTTGGTTGCCTGCAGATCATCACAGCCATGACGTTATTCGCAAGTTACACGCGAGCGTCAATGTTGTGTTATTTACACAGCATGCTTTTCAAAGTAACGCACAAAAACTAAACAAGACATTACTTCATATAGATGTATTTGCTTCTTGAAAAAATGTGTTAATCACAGACCAGTTTATCAAAATGTTGTGGTGATGTTAATTTGTCAACGTTTATAATATTGGGACAACATTGGTGTAGTTTTTTTTTTTTTTTTAGTTAGAATTACCTCAGTTCCCATAGTGTAGTAGTTATCATGTTTGCCTAACATGAGAAAGGTCCTCAGGCCGAAAGTAAGAGGGAACGTGGTTTATTTGTCCTGGGGCAGTGGGGCCTCAGCGTGTTAAGGCTCTGAGTTTCTGATCAGAAGGTCAGTTGTTCAAGTACCAGCTACACCAAGTTGCCGTTTTTGGCACTTGAGCAAAGGCCCTTAAACCTGTCTGCTCCTGCACTCTGACCCTAGCCTCCTAACAAAGCTGGAATATGAGAATTCTGAGGTCTGTCCAGGAACAACCCAGCCATGTAATGACTGGATTACATGTAATAAACTCCTAATTACACTTCTAGTTCTCACACTGTCAGTCGCTGTGCTTCAACATTCAAAGGTAACTTTATTATCACTAGGGGGCAATTTGGTTCATAGCCAGCTGCAACATACAACATCTAACCAACACAGAGAAATAAACATCAGCACAATTTTATAATGTTTATATAAAGTTGTTGCAGGGACTTTTCAACAAATTCTTGACCATCTTTGATGCATTTGTGCCACACTGTTATTCGCGTCACACTTATTGCATCGTCCCTGAAAACCTTCTCCCTCATATTAATAGTTTCCATGGAGGAATGTTCAAGCTTAAAACAAAATTTGATGCAGATTTATTTGCTTTAATCGCTTAATATTTTGATGGCCACACAGTATATGCACTCTCATTCGATGGACTAGTATAGTGAAGTACACTTCATAGTACAGTGAAATCCTCATTGTGCATGGTTGCCAGGTTACATCAATGTCGCAGAAGCTCTTCTTGATATAATATATTTACAATTTCTGGACTTTTTCATAGACAGAACTCATAAAAGGGATAAATAAAGGTTTAACTTGTATGATGTCGAAACAATGTTGACTCTTTGACATTGGGATAACATTGAACGAATACCTCAGTTTAAAACAATACTGAGAAGAGAAGACATGAAACAAATGGTGTGAGTGGGACTCTCAATCTCCAGTCACTCCAATAGGAGTACTACATGTTTACCACTGGAAAGCTTAGATCGGAATTCTAACCCCTGTTAGAAACCTGGATCTGGAGCATGGATGTGGTCGAACATTGTGTGAATGAAAGTTAATTAGCAAAAATGCTCTAAATACAGGTCACAATTTAATTGCTTTGAAGTTGTATTTGCAACATTATAGTTGGTCATTCTTTCAATGTTATTACGAAGTCATTTATCAAAACTATTCTAACTTCCAAGAACAATGTTCTACTAACATTGTGAGTCACCGCAAAACTGGTCTAAACAAATTACAACAATTACCCATTGTTAGGGCTAACGCTGGGATGTTGGCGTGTCACCGAGCTGCTTTGGGTGGATGCATCTCTAAATATCATGGACATCTCATGGGTGTCTTCTTGTCCATATATGAAAATGTTGGAATTTGATAATAGATAAATATAATAGATATTCATTTGCACTAACTTTCTAAGATTTCTGAGAGGATTTTAAAAGTCACATTTCAAAATGTTTATAACCTTCACTGCGATCATAAGCTAAGCTGACAGGTTTTCTGACTGAATTTTTCATCTTGTTGTTAAATGTAGCCAGCCAGCTGACTTTACAATAAAAATGTTTCTCATTATTCTTCAATGTTTATAATCATTATGCTTAATTGTAGCTAGGTAACATAACTTAACAATTTCTGAAAAGATTTGTAATAATGTTTATTGCTACTGCTAATCATCTATCTAACATGATCGCTCAGAATCTTCACAGTTAGCCAGTTAGCCAATACATGCTAAAATGACACCAGAGTTCAGAGGTCAGGAATCACAAATGTTTAAACAATTAGTTAAGTCATATGTTAAATATTTTTAATAATTTTAGCTAGCATATATACTGTAGCTAATATAAGTTAAAATAATAGGATTTCTAAGAGAAAATGTTTATATTCTTTACTTTTCAGACTAGCCAACTAGCTAAACGGAGCTAACCTGGCATGATTTCTGAGTTTTTCAGTCATATCAGCTACATATAGCTGCATAGCTAATTTGCTGCATAATCTGACCTGAATTCTGAGCAGGTTTTTATATTATATTCTTCTCTTTTAATTTCCATACTTTATTTCTCCATACTATTATTTTTATGTTGCTTTTTTTTTTTTTTTTTTTAGAAATCAAGGACCCATCAGCATAGAAAGTCATAGGAAATCATGTTTGATAAATGTTCACAGACTTATTTTCCTATAATCTGCATAGTGACAGTTACTTTGGCCAAAAATAATACCTCTAGTGTGTAATATTTTTAGCTAGGTAGTAAGTACAATGCAGTGTTAGTGCTAGCTAAACAACACTTGTAGTAACTGTAACTGCATTAAACATTGTCTCACGTTTTTTGAAATGTTCATCTATGAACTTTCTTTAATCATCAGGAATGTCTTGGATCATCATTTCTTTAAAAGATCCAGCAACCGCACTTAGCCGTATCCTTCCTGAAAAAGCCAGCCAGAATTCACTTTAAAATGTGCTGGGCAGAGACCATTATGGCATAAAAGTTCATCAACCTCTCATCTCTGTCTTTCATTTCAGTGTTCTCTAAATCGAGCCACACTGGTACATGAGTAAGTGCTGTTAGTCACGAACAAAAGAGCAATGTTGTGAGAAAAAAAATCCTGCTTTCCTTTGGATGCAAGCTTATCCACTTCAATATAAATCCTGGAACATTTTGTTTATGATCTCAAAGTGATAGTAAGAGATAAACAAAAAACATGAAGTAATCCAAGTCCAAAAATTCGGTTTCCAAAATGAGTTTTTCACTGGAGCAACAATACTAATTAATAAACCTAACAAATATTGAAGGAGATTACTAGCGAATATTTTTGCTAAACTGGTAGTTAGGAGCTTCCCATCATTATATCTTGAAATTCATTCTGTCTATCAATAGCTTGGTATGATGTAATTTCCATGATGACTTTAAGAAAAATGTTCTGGGTTTGGTACTTATACATTTTTATTTTTGAAAGTGGAAGGGATTTCCATTAAAGTTACTACAACAGTCTTTATATGTTCAACAACAAGCTTTAAATTACCTTCAAAAGTGTACAGGATTCTCTTTAATAACTTCTGCATGTTTGTTTGTTTGTTTTTTAACAGACATTTCTGAAAAGATGTCTGTGTTTGAACTCCAGTATTTACTATCTTGACATTTGCTGAGATTGTGGCTTCGGTTTATTATGTGTAAAAAAAAAAGTTCTTTATTTCTTAAAGACAGAAAAACAAGAACTGAAAACAAAAAAAGCCCTTAAATTTACTTATAACACAAAGTACTGTAACTGTGCTGTTTTTTTAAAAGCTGTAAAAAATTCATGACAAACATAAATCAGTACTATTTCACTAATGAATAAGATGCTGTATAGTTAATATAGACTATATAGTATGTGGGAATAAATAGAAAAAATATAAAGGTGATAAATGCTTTTACAATGGTACTGTATAGTGTCTAAACCATGATACTATGGGAAACACACAGAAGCCATAAAGATGGTTTTGGATGTTCTTCCTTGGATAGCTTCAGGACAGCAATTGTTATATTTTGCACTGTTATTATTTAAAAGTTGATAACTTCAATAAAATGTTTAAACTAAATGAACTTAGAAATGACTCAGATGTTCATATTCATAAGGTTTTCATGAGCTTATAAGTTCCTGATTACACAGGTATGCTTTATGACGTTATAGTATACAGGTATAGAAGGGCATTGTTTATTGTCTCACTATCCGTTGTCACCTAGATGAGGATATGTTCCATTTTTATTTTAACAAAAACAACAAAGCTGAGCCAGATCAATATGCAATTGACACCCTCAGCAAGTATTTAAACATAAACAATATCCTGTTAATATAAAAGGGTGATCTAGGAAAAGCTAGGGGCAAAACAGTCCAGTGTAAGAACACATAAAAGAAAGAAAAAGAAAAAAAAGGAAGAAGAAAAAAAGAAGGTCAGGACTAGGGTTGTGATTGTTCAAGTAGATCCCACAAAGGGGGTCATATCCACCAGAATAGTTCAGATTTGTTCTGTAAGTCATATGTAAGTTTTTTCCGAAGAAAGAAGATTAGCCACTTGTACTAAACACATCGTCAGAGTTGGTACACGAGATGATAACCATAAAATAAGTATACATTTCTTTGTCAGATAAGTAATGAAATTTAGTAAACAGTTTAAATCAGAAGAAAGATCTAGTGATGTTTTATAATTTTACAGGTACAGTTGGAGACAAAGCAAATTTTCTGTCCAGTATTTTCTGAACCAGATCATGTGCATCATAACAAAAAGTTAAAATTTTCTTAGATTCCCAAAATAGACGCATCAATGTTCCTGTTTCTGAATTACTTTTAGTAAATTACATTTGAATACAATTTTTGGAGGTGTACAGGGGTGAGATATGTTCTGTATATGAATTTAAAGTTGTGCTTATGCACAGAAATTCAAGTTGAATTATGAAAAAGCTCAGTGAATGATTGGCCCATATCCTTTCCCCAATCCTTTCTTAGAGGATTTAATGGTGAAGAGGTTTCTGATAAAAGGGAGCCATACAGATAGGAAATCTGAGATATTTTCGTTTTTGACTATGGTTGTTCTCACAGTTTCGTCCTCATGACTTCTCAGGGAGTTTTTCCTTCACACTGTCATCTGGCTCACTCATTAGTAATAATAATAATAATAATAATAATAATAAGGTTTAAATATAAAATGTATACACAGTACTGTGCATTTAATTAAATTAAATGATGTAGATGAAATTTAAGAAATGGGAACAAATATTTTACTGTGACAGGCTGCAAAGCACCTAAAGATAAAATAAAAAAATTACTTGTTCATGTAACAGCCTCAGCAGCAACTTAATTTCCCCTCTCATCTATTCCAATCACTCAGCATTCAGCATCAAGAGTATATTAATCACCGACCTGATCCGGTAATTGTAAATATTTTCATATGCATTTTAATATTATTTTATCATATTATAATAACAATTTCTTGGTGCAAATAGTCGCTTGTTTTTATGACGTTTTTAACAATTATACATTATTTATTATTTTTTGACAAACTTTTCTGTAGCTAATTTCCTTCAAAGTTTAGCAAGTTTTAATTGTATTTACTAAAAGCATGACACAGTGACCACAGTAGCAGTAAAACTATGACAGACATACCGTAGTAACTGTGGTTTGGAAACCCTCGTTTTGTTTTGTGCCAGAAAAGCTAATGTTCGTGAGGGACTTTCTCAACTCTGAGGCTTTTTTGGAGCCGTCAAAGATGGCTTGTGGTCTCCAGGACCCTGAACACAATGTGAGGTTAAAGACAGTAATCGCAACGTGATACGTACCATTACAGTCATGTAATGAGTAGCTCATGCAACCTTCTATTAGAAAATGAAGCGGCAAAACGACATGGTGTATGCACAATGTTTTTTATTTTTTTTTACAACCAGGTAATGGGAGCTTCTTGATTTTTTCAGCGTGCTATCTATCTATTTCTTTTCAACAGGTAATGCAGGTGAGATCTAACGGGTTCTATCATCATGCCTTGCTTAATAGCTCGCCTTTTGCTTTTTCTCTTTTTCCTGCTTACGCAATAAAACAGGCCTGCACAGACTCATTTTTTGAGGCATACTTTTTGCTGATCTGTTGCTCTCTCCTGCTCACACACACACACACTCTGTGTCGAAGGCAGTTTGCAGGCGGTTGGAAGAGGTCACAATTATGTTTTATAGACCGATACAGTTGCAGAATATATATATATATTTTTTTAAAGAAAATGATGTGCTTAAAGATTTCTCTTGTTCTATAATTCAGTTTAGACAATGTGGCCCACTATATTATTTACATCCATCTAGTTATATGGTGATGGTTTGTAATGTTTGAATCGCTTGTTAGAGTTGGTGTGTCTGGCTACATACTAGCTTATTTAAAATGTTTGTACACTGGAGCTCGACATGCAGGCTAGAGCTCAGTAACTGATCTAAACTGCAGTATATTAAAGCTTGGAAATCTGCGAATTCATATGGGACTAAATAAATAAACAAATATACTGCTGTTACCTCTAACATCAAAGAACAGTGGAACATTTACCAGACACAGGAGGATGGCGTTTAACATGGCTCCAAAGTGTCCTTATCATCAAGAGATTGTGAGTTTGACCCCATTGAAGGAGCAACAGCTTTACTCTTCGCTGTAACAGCAAGACTCTGAGACATTGTGGCTATGTGTGAGCTCATGTATGCTCAGGAAGAGGGCAAGCAGTACCAGGAAGAGGGCAGACAGCACTTTTATCCGAGCTGCCCTTCAGTGGAGCAGCTTGAAAAGATGTGAGGACTTCTTCCCGGAGGAAGCACATGCTACCGTTTCAACCTCCCTGATAGTGAACAGGGCTTATTCAGGAGAAGATATATGTCATGTCTTGCCATGCTTAGGAAAAAAGTGTGAAAGCTGTTTTTTTTCCCCCTCAAGATTTGATGGTATCTTCACCAGCTTGTCCAGCTGAGAAAGACATAGAAGCAGCCAAGTCTGTGAAAAAAAAGAATAGCATGGCTGCCCAGTGGAGGTCGGAGGGATGGTGTAATTGTTTCTCTTGTCAATCAAAGCATTAGACGCTCAACTTGCTGAAGAGGGACTTTGGAGCTTTTGAAGAGTTTGGACGTTCTATCTGGGAAGAAAGTGATGTGTGATAGACAGTCTCAAGCACCATGCTATCTTATAAATTATATAAATTTGTATTATTTATATTAATATAGTATTATGTAATATAGCATAATTGTATTATGTATGTTTATCATGTCTGCATTATTATTTACCAAATCATTCACTATTTCCAAATATAATTTAAAATAAGAAAGAAAGAACATTAGAGAAGAATATTTGCATGCCTGTAAACAAAGCAACATATAACATGACAGACAGCATTTTTGTATGTACAGTATGTACCCTGGAGTTTGTAGGAAAAGAAAAGAGAGAGTGTGACAAAATTATCAGAAGAACTCTGGCATAGTCTCCAGCACACCCAGTAAAACCTAACAGCTGTTTTACTTACAGTACTGTGCAAATGTCTTTGGCAAATAACAAAATGTCATGAGCAAAGTTTTTTTTTTTTTTTTACATAAAAGAAACTTCTATAAAGAACACTAAATAGTAATAGTAATAAAATAATCACAGTCAATATTTGGTGTGAAAACCTTTTGCTGGAACACATTCAGTACTGTTAGATACAGATATGTGCAGCTGGAGGTTTTACTGAGTGTGCTGGAAAATATCCAGAGAGTTCTTATAGTAACTTTGTTGCACTTGCTCCTTTCTATGTTCCTACATTATATATTTTTTGTTTGTCATGTAATATGTTGTTTTCTTTACAGGCCTGCAAATATTCTTCTATAATGTTGTTTATTTTTTATTTTTTTAAAGTTATGTTTGGAAATATTAAATGAATTGTACATATTGATACAGACAATATACAGTATATATAAACCTATATAATAATATGTCTACTAAAGATAATATGGTGCTTAAGTCTTTTGCACACTTCTGCAATTACCTCAGGCTTTAGGCGTAGTTGAGGCGTAGTCTTGGTTGTTCAGCATTTTGTTTTTCATAGCATTAAAACAAACAGCAAGTCACATCATTATGACTAGATAATCACGATATTTGTCATCTATGCATTTTGCTATAAAAGTGCCACTCTTGTATGTCATCAGCCATCAGAGTACACATGTAGGTGCAAGACCCATGCCTAGGGATGTAAAACCAGCCCAGCATCCTACATGCTGAAAAATTTAGCTCTGGATTTGCCTCAACCTGGCAAGTTCACCTAATGATATCATCTCTGACTAATGATACATTTCTAAATTGTTATTAGAGTGTGTGTTTATATATGCATGTTTTATATGTATGTATAAATTGTAAATAGAGTATGTTGTTATCTTTGTTTGTGACCTGGCAAAACCAATTCACATCTACCACTGATCTCAGTAACTAATGTTTTGTCCACACACACACACAAAACTCTCTCTCTCTCTCTCTCTCTCTCTAACAGCCCAGTGAAATCTCATGGGCAGATGATGAACGTTTTGGACTCGGGCCACTTGTCGTCGGCTGGGAGCTCTTGGCATTTCACCGCCACATTTCACAACTGCTCAGAGTTCCAGCTGAAGATAAAGCTCCATTTTTTTTCTCCTCCATATCAGAACAGTTTGAAACACCAAGGCTGAAATTCTAGCTATGAAGCATAAAGTATGAAAAGTAGTCTTAAAAAACAACTTTTTTTTTGTCCCCAGTGAGCACCGAACTTTTATATGCCCATAAAAGTACATTTTGGTCCATTTTAACCCCTTTTTACGCTTCATTTACTACAGCTAGTCCGCAATTGCTTTCTAATGAGGTTAATGTTGGTCTTGTGGGCTCAATATGCAGTAAAAAGTCTGAATAATTGGTGACTTTGCACATGAACCCCGAAGCTTGGCAATATAAAAAGGTGGGTGAGGCTAATGTATGGGTAGAAACCTATTTAAGCCTTATACTCACTGATCACATAATATCTGGGGGGCAGCACACTACACACTACAGATGATGTCGCACCTCCGGCGTTGAGGGTCCGAATCTCACCTCCAATCTGTCCACCTGTGCTTGATGGGTTTCCTACATGTTCTCTGGTTAAATCCTTTAGGCCAGAGGCATCTGTTATTTTCTTATTGATGTCCATATGTATGATTGTGGGTACTTGTACCCCTTGTTGGGTTGGCACGCCATGCAGGGTATATTCCCATTTGTGCCGTGAGATCCCTCAGGCCCTGTGTTACACTACACAGGATTATAAAGTGTTATAAATAATGTATGAATGAAAAGCGAACTAGTGGACGAATGCTAACTATAGATTGTAACCTAAAGCTTATGAGCGAGAGCTAAGGAAGTGAGCAAAAGAAATAAAAACTAGGAAATTAAGACTAAACTAGTCTAAGGAGTGAAAGCCAACATGAAGGACAAACCAGCAGGTGAAATATGTCACTGCATTTAACTGGAATTCAGAACATTACATTAGACTATGATTACATGGTACTGATGGAGGTTTGTTGCATGTAGGTGAGAACTTTAACTAAAGGCATGTTTCCCAAGTTCTCAAATTTTTCCCATGATGCAGTTAGAACCTGAACAAGGTGGTTAGCACTGTTGGCTTGCACCTCCACGGTCAGGTTCAAAGACATACAGATTAGGCTAATTGGCATTTCCAAATCGCCTGTAGTGTGTGAATGCACATGTGTATATGTGTGTGCCCTGCGATGAATTGGCCCCCCATCCAGGGTGTACCTTGCTCCGTGCAATAAGTCTCCTTGAATAGGCTTCAGGCCCCGTGACCCTGAATATAAGATCATACAAGCAGTATAGTGAGTGAGTATAAAAGTGGAAAAATAAGGTCTGACTTTTTTTGGAAATTTTATTTATATTTTATATAAATATGTTATTTACAACCAACTGTGTAGTGCTCCTACAGTATAGTGCTATGCATTGTGCTCAATATATAACAAAACAAGCAAAAAACAGACCAATGTCTGTTTAAAGCCCGCACTTTAAACACGCCAACACAGAAAAAAAAAAAAAAAAACTTTTTAAAAAGTTGGCTTGACATTATTTATTATCAAATCTTTATGAATTTATATATTAAAACTCCTGAAAGGAGAACGAGATCTGGATAAGAATTGGCACCAATAGTTATGGCGCCAGATTTTATTCCATTTGGTTGAGTTGCATCACTTTTTTGTCACAAATCTTCTTTTGTTATTTTACACGACTTCTTTTTAAAGTTCTGGCCTCAAACCTCGGTCTGTTTTTCACTTGTTCTGTCATATATTGATTAAAGATTAAAGCATACTGCACATGCGTTCAATTTTCTGTCACATCTTCAGGCTTGCATGGGTTAAAATCTGCCCCGCTCCACATCAATCTGCCCTCGAAACTATTTGTCCTTTTTTGGTCCATGTTAAGTTTGACACCCCAGTCCTTAAAAGACGTACTAAAAACATTTCACATTCTGGCCAGCATCCAGACGTCCCATAAACGTCTGGCAAAGACGCCTTTCTCACATCTTTTAAACGTCCATTGGCTTGCTGATAGACTCGTACCAGCGCCACACATAACCACTCTGTCAGTGTCACCACTGGGCTGAGAATCAACCACAACCAGCGGTGGTCCCATGGATGAAGTGAGCGGGGTTTAGTCTATGCAGAAAAACATATACTGGGCTTCAGGCACGAAATTGTCGACCTGTAAAGCGACCTGTACAGGGGAGAACTTAAGAAAATACCAGATGTATATATTACATGTACATGCTATAGCAGTAGATCTGTAAAGGATTTATATTGAAGCTTCACAGGTTTAGGTTTATTATTTATAAGTACTTTTTCTTGTAGTTCTTTTTTCAGTTCACAACACACCAGATATAAATTCTTAGTTAATAATCATCCTTTTTCTTAATCGAAGTGGGTGTGATAAAGCAGGAAAAACATCAAAATTTTCTGGACACAGGGTCCTCCAGGAGCAGCACTGGGAACCTTTGGGCCTTTACACATTAAGCACGATTGATTGGTACCATGCCCAGGAACGATTGTTCCCCCTCCCCACCACTCCCCTGCTGGCCAGCGTTCACATTATTTTTATTCTTTTTATTAAAATATATATTTTTATTAAAATACACCCAAAAATGGCTAACCTGATCTTCAAATTGAAATTATTATTATTGTTATTGTTACCTGGTTTATTTCTCCAATACCACACACAATTTCTTCTCAAAATGTTTCCTCTCTGTACTGCTCTGCACCTTTGTTTGGTAAGTTGCATCAATGCTCCCTATAAATCTCTCACTCCTCAGCTTCCATGTCCGTTAAAGCTAACTTTCTGTGATGTCACAAAATAGAAAGCCCCAACACAGAAACTTAGCCCCGATAGAGCTGAGAGCGTCATCAAGTCCAAACCTTCTGTTGCTAATTGGCTGAAATGGTGTTTTGTGGCACGGTTTGCAGCACTTTGTTCGTTTCCCATTTACAGAGTGAAGGCTGTGTACGAACAACAGATTTTTTTCTGCCCACACACAAACCGGGCAGCTAGCAGACTGTGACGAGACAATGGCTGAATTTGGCTAAAAAATGTATTATATTTGCATCACGTCACTGACTCCTCCTTTAAACGTTCCGTTCTCAATACGAAAACTGTTCACCAGTAACTAGAAACATTTATCCACACAACATGACCTAGCTAAGAATGGAGAATATAAACAGTGTTCATTCTTGGATGCTGAAATCGCTGATGTTCAGACCTACCTGTAACTAGATAACCGTTAGCTAGATGACTAGCAGTTGTTTAGCATATAGATATCATTTAATCTGGATCATTTAATAGATAGATCCTTCATTGATATCAAACTCCAAAATTTCCAAATATCCTTCATTAGGCATTTGGACAGAATATATCGACAATATTTATGTGCTTATGAGAACATCTGCTTCCCACAACTATTCCCACTACAACATTGTGTGTGTGTGTGTGTGTGTGTGTGTGTGTGTGTGTGTGTGTRTGTGTGTGTGTGTGTATGTGTGTGTGTGTGTGTGTTCTCTCGCCAGCAGACTATGGATAGCAGCTAGAGCTATATTTGCATTCCAAAGGAGGGATCGGTATTTGAAAATGTCTCTCAGCCCGAGGGCACAGACATTACTGGTACTGGCCCCCTACATTACCAATCATTGTGTGTGTATGTGTGTTGGGACTTATCCCAAAAATCTAGAGACCCACAGATGTGAACCCCCATACCTCCTCCCTCGCTCACTCTTTCTCTCTCTCACACATACATATACCTCACCTCTCTCGACTGTCTCTCCCATGAGAATGATGCTTTCCTTCCTAAAATAAACTGAGTTCACTCATCGCTCTGCACCAGGGCCGTAACGTTTCTCCCATATTTACAGCATGACTGCGACGGACGGCGTGCATCAGAGAGTCATGCAATGGTGCTGACTAAAGGGATCCGCACATCTCTGTAGTGCTAAAACTCATGCACGGGGGATTCCTTTACAACTCGCATTTGTTATTTAGTAACTTCGTTACATACAGTAGGTTTACTTCGTTTGTCAGTCTTAGTGAAGGAGGCGTGGCCTCTGTGTCTGTTATTCACAGTGAAGGAGGCGTGGCCACTGTGTATCTGTTTTTCACATTGGAGAAGGTGTGGCTTCTGTGTCTGTTGTTCTCAGTGAAGGAGGCGTTGCCTCTGTGTGTCAGTCTCAGTGAAGGAGGCGTGGCCTTTGTATGTCAGTCTCAGTGAAGGAGGCGTGGCCTTTGTGTGTCAGTCTCAGGGAAGGAGGCGTTGCCTTTGTGTGTCAGTCTCAGTGAAGGAGGCGTGGCCTTTGTGTGTCAGTCTCAGTGAAGGAGGCGTGGCCTTTGTGTGTCAGTCTCAGTGAAGGAGGCGTGGCCTTTGTGTGTCAGTCTCAGTGAAGGAGGCGTGGCCTTTGTATGTCAGTCTCAGTGAAGGATGTGTGACCACTGGGCGTCAGTCTCAGCAGTCTCAGTGAAGGAGGCGTGGCCTTTGTATGTCAGTCTCAGTGAAGGAGGCGTGGCCTCTGTGTGTGTCAGTCTCAGTGAAGCAGGCATGGCCTTTGTATGTGTGTGTATTAGTCTCAATAAAGGGGCATGGTCTTTGTGAAGGTGTTTGTCTCTGTGAAGGAGGCATGACCTGCATGTGTTAGACTCAGTGAAGCAGGTGTGGCCTCTCAATCACAGAATAAATTTGAATGAAAAAGCGTAATTTCTTTCAATACTTTATCCAGATGTTACCAAGCTGTGAGACTGTGATCGGATTTCTTATAAAAAGATAAAAAAGTTGGTAAATTTTGTATCTTAAGATCTTTTTCGTGAAGTTTTATAAACGTATAGCACATTTGTATGTCCAGTCACGAGTCCTGTCCCTTTCTTAAATTCCACAATGAATATGTCAGCAGTTTTTCTCTTGTCATCATGCTTTATGATACTGTTCCAACACTATCCGTGTGTTTATTGTGCAAAAGCGCTAAAGCCTTACCCCTCCGTCACACAGTGACAGCCATGTCTGCCATGTTTTTATAACTTCCATGGAATTCTTGTCTGGTGAGAAAAAATTATAGGATCGCCTTCTCACAGAAGAACACACGCGATATGGCTTCGGATTTCTCCAAATAAGGACCCTGAGAGGACAGATGTCCTTATACTGCCTTCTGAACGGGATAAACTTTATTTCAGAAACACAATATCGTGCGAAACATCTTCAGAATGAGAGGATGTTGTAGTGATACGGTGCGTGTGTGTGATGCAGGTGATATGGTAGGCAGGATACGGGTCAAGTGATTATCAGTGTCTGCACATCACATCTGTGTGTGTGTGTGTGTGTGTTGGGATAAAACAAGCCTGTTAAATGTGCTACTGCACTGTCAGACAGTGATGACACCCTCAGGGAGAATCAGACACACACATACACGTTTCCAGGACTACTTAAAAAGAGAGACTGGCTTATTTTAAAGAGCGTGAGAGAGAGAGAGCGAGAGAGAGAGAGAGAGAGAGACAGGGTGGCGAGAGGTGGAATTATAAAGTGTTTAAAAGCTGCTGAGCTCTGCCCGATTCGACTGTTGAGAGGAAACAAAGTGACTTTCCCTTCAAAGCCACAGAGCTCCCACTGTCTCCACACACACACACACACACACACACACACACAGTACTATATGCACAACTGTCTGTCTTCAGCATCAGTAACCAAACGATTTGTTATGTTTTCAACTAAAAGCTGCATTTGGCACGAAAAAGTATCTTAGTAAAATTGTGCTTTTTTCAGGTTAGGCATGTACTCAGACACACACACACACACACACAATGAAAGGCTTGTACAGTAGGTACTTTCTCTTATTCATGTCACCTGCTGACAAAGCTTCAGTGCAACACCCTGGTTGTGCGCATTGTATCCACTGATTTTTTTGTAACACTAACCTCCCACATGCCTACAATGAAAGTTCTGTATCTGGCCTAACACTAAGCCCAGAGGGACACCGCATTAAGCAATGTGTAAAAAAATAAAAATTCTTTTAGGGGCAGTCATATCAAACTTGTGATAAAATTTCTGGTGATGGAAGACGTATGCAGAAGATATGCATCTACCTGTGGGAACTGTACACACAATCATTCACCAACACCACTTGCATGTTATAGGAACATGGCTGGGAGTTATTGCTACATTGTACAGTCCTGACCTCCATTTTCACATTGGGCCGTTAAAAAGTTTTGTTTAAAAGTTCCTGGAAGGCCAGTGTTTCAGACCTGTCTCAGACAAGCAGTGTACTGAGAAAACTTTCTACCTTGATTGTGTCCAAGCACTAGTGAAACACTGGGATGAGTGCATTAGTGTCGCAGGAGATTATATAGAGAAATAAAGGGAGTTTTCTCTCATAACTGTGTTCTGTTATTCTGCAGATTAGAAAAGTCCCAGTGGGACTTGAACACCCCTCATAGTAGTTGAAAAGTTGTTATCTTACCTTCACCTCTAATTACAGCACAGAGTATCAGCAACAATTAATCAGAAACTGAAAAAAAAGAACCAAGGCCATGTGGATGTTAGCAGCCATATCTAAAGACATGTTTATAACTTCTAGGAATGCTTGTAGAATCTGGTGCTCTTTAATTTTCCCATCTGGGAGGATTCCGCCATGGAGCTTAAGGTTGCAACAAAACACCAGTGTTTTATTAATGTGTACAGATGACTTTAAAAAATGCAACTTCGGGACATATTGCGACAAGGAGGTTTTATTGTCACATATACATTACAGTCCAGTGAAATTATGTCATTCTTCTCATATCTCAGCTTCATATGAAGTTCGGGCCAGAGCAGCCCGGGTGCAGAGAGAGCGTAAAGGGCCTTGCTCAAGGGCCCAGCAGTGGCAGGTTGGTGGTACTGCGGTTGAATTCCTGACCAATTTTTTTTCCAGTAACCCAGTGACACGCAGACCTAACCGCTTGAGCCTCTGTCACTCCCAGTTACTCCTTCATAAAGTAACAATTTTTCATCATGAATGTGTTTCTCACTTGATCCAAATACTTCCTCCATGTTCAGCTATCAAGCTCTTCTAGTGGGTCTTCTGACTGCTTTATGTTCACCAGCACCATGCGGTCAAACTGACAGGAGACAGAGGAAGAAGGCGGCGAGGCTGCGGTTCCCTCAAACCCACATGACAAACACAATGAAGATGAAGGGGGGGAAAGGTGTCGTGCAGAATTGGTTTGGTTTTTGGACAAGGCTGATAGCGAAGAGAAAGCGGACGATTTTTATTTTTTGGGGGGGTCAAACCCCTATTACATAGTATCACACAAAACCACACTACCCACAGCCACCATAGCACAGAGGGAATGGGGGCCAGAAGTATGCAGTTATTAAAAGAATGACTAGTAAGAGAGAGTGAGACAGAGAGAGAGAACAAGGTTGGGGCCAAGAGACCAAAGCAGAGCTCTGTAATTGAATACAAGTGCGTTTATGAGCTCGGAGGGTACTGAAAGTCAGAGCCCTAAACCAGACAGAGAGAAACACTTAGAGAGGGATTACACATGCAAAGACCGGCTAAAGAGCTCTGATCAAAGATTATCAGAGAAAGCAGGAAAAAGAGAGAGCGAGAGAGACTGGAAGTAAAAAATGAAGAGATAACACTTTCTTGACTTATTTAGCACATGGCTTAAGAAAGACTTCAGCAGTAAAGCGAGTCATTCCTACAGCCTCTGACCTTTGACCTTTAGATGATGAACATCCTGTGAGTGCTTAAAATCTCCCAACAGTTATCAGTTTCACTTATTGCATTACTGGCCCCACGGCATTTTTTTCTTTTTTGTTGTTGTTGTAAGACTTCAAATACCAAGAGAAGCTACCGCGTACTAAATCCTGTTATGTTAGCGATGTTTGATGCTTTAATTCCGAAAGCCTTTTACCCAACTGTATAAGATCACAATGAGTGACATGTGAACTATGTAGCTTTGGAATTAATTTCCTGTTAAAATAATGCTAGAAACATCTCAACCTGAGTTTTTTAATATACATACAGCACAAATATATTCTTTGTTTTTAATTCTCCTTCTGGCTGCTCCTATTAGGGGCCATCAGAGCGGATCAAAGGGTCAGTATATATATATTTAGTTTGGCACAGGTTTAACGCCAGATGTCTTTTCTTATGCAGCCCTTCCCAATTTATTCGAACTTGGGATTGGTAACCTGGGGTCGCTTCACAAACAGGAATCAAACCCGGGTGATGGCGAAGAAACACAGAGTACAACATGACCTCAACATGGAGAGGAAGAAGGTCCTCCTTTTGCCACCAAAACAGAGATGTGCTGAGTGTTCTGACACCTTTCTATCGGAACCAGAATTAACCCTTTCAGCAAATAAAACTACAGTAGCTCTTCTATTAGATCAGACTACACAGGTCACTCAAATGCTTATTAATATACATATAATAAATAAGAACATCATTGAAAATTGATTTATTTCAGTAATTAAATAAAAAAATTGAAACAGGTACCAAGTCCTGCTGGAAAATGAAATAAAAATCTCCATTAAGCTGGTCAGCAGAGGGAAGCATGAAGTGCTCTTAAACTTCCTGGTAGCTGCCCTGACCTTAGACATGATAAAACACAAAAACAGTGGACCAACACCGCGGATGACATGGCCCCCGAAACCAACACTGACTGTGTAAATTTTACGCTGGACCTCAAGCAACTTGTATTCTGTGCCTCTCCTCAACTGTCAAGTCAGCAGTTTTCCCCATGATTGTGTAGGTTACTGAACCAAACGGAGAGACCATTTAAATGCTCAGGAAAGATTTGCAGGTCACAATACTTTTTGATGATATTTGAATTCATTGACATGCACCTACAGAATGAGGGTAAGTTCAAAATGATCTGCCCTCTGGTTGTAAAATCTACAACAGACAAATCCATTTAGAATTTTTTTTTTCCGACATAATCTCCTTACTTTTAAATACAATTGGTTTATCTGTCAACAAGCTTTTGTGTTCGCTCATTAAAAATGTTTTAAGCTGAGCTGCGGACCACAAATGCACCGCTGTCTTCACTTCTTCATCAGTAGTGACTCTTCATCCTCATAGAGCTGCTTTCAGGGGACCAAACTGGTGAAAGTCAGATAAAGCGAAATCAGGACTACATCGGGGGCTACATTGGGGGTCATTCAACACCTCAAAACCAAGATTGGGTCAGCTGTGCAGAAGTCTGTGGATGTACATTGTCACGCAGCATCACAACATCCTTGGATAGCAGTCAAGGCATTTAATCAATGGTGTAGGCTTCAATTGTTCAATAATGATTGTTACAAGAGTGTACCGAGCACTGTTGATTGTTTAACCTTTTTCCTGATGATGGTCCAATACTGGCCCTTGAGAATCCCAGAAAACTGTAAGAATTTTGGAATTTTCCAGCTGATTTTTAAACATTTTCTCGGTCGGCGATTGAGGATGTTTCCGTTCCATACTCTGCTGTTTACTCTCAGGCTCGTGGTGGTGAATTCATGTCTCATCACCTGTAATGATTTTTCTTTAATGAAACTTTCACCTTCCTCAGAGTGCCAGTGCAAATTTTGTTTGCAGCTATCCAAACACTTTCTCCATCCTGCGAGAAATAAAGGCACCTGGTACACCCTCAGACCCCGAAAAAATTGTTTCGTGAAAATCACAACCGGGGCGTCCATACCTGCTCGCACTGCAGTTACAAATGAACTGAGGTAATACATTCACACATGCACAGCCGTGACTGGAGAGACAGTAGCCTTGAATGGAAAGATAAAACCAACGTTTTAATAAATCAACTATATTTTGTCTCCAGGAGAATTTCTGATATTCATTTTGGTGACTAATGAACAAGCCAGAGGTGACAGTGTGAAGGGAAAACCCCTGACATGACATAACATGAGGAACAAAACCTGAGAGGAAGTATTTTTTATTTAAAACTCCCATAAATGCTAAACAGATTAACCTTTTTTTAAGTTTATACAGACGTCCACTCTACAAGTTCAAGTTAATGAACTGTCACTATAGAAATGACCACATATTAGAGTGAGATCATTATTATTAACCTATACTACTGTCAATGCTGCTATTATAGAAAACACCTTCTAACCAATCAGAATCAAGTAGTGATGTAACTTATATTAGCATTACTAAAGTAAAACACATTTAGCTCATATAAATGTGGAAAATATGAAATCAGCTCCTTTATACATCTGCGTACACATGCACATGTGTTCAAATCTAATTCCTAACAAGCCACTAGAAAACAGGAATCAAAGGATCTGAAATTCAAATCTTTCTACTGGGGTTTGCAAAATCTCCCTTTTTTTAATGCCAAGTGAACATGTAAAAAAAAAAAAAGTTTCCAGTGACTTTAGCTTATATTAAGACTGGCAGCTCGCGCGAGCCCCGGTGTCTCATGTAAGCTAAAGTGTAAACCCGTGCACCGTGTGGTCTGATCGCGAGTGTGGAACCCAACGACGAGCCGCTGCACGAGGAACTCGAGCGAGAAAATGGCGACCGCAAAAAGCCCACCAGAAGAGTAAGCATCAATCCATCCTCTCAGCACCCGTTCAGCTCTGATATCACACGCTCCACATGCTCACAGAAACACAGAGTGAAAGAGGGAGGGAGAGAGAGAGAGAGAGAGAGAGTGAGGAGAGATGGAGAGGCGATAGGGATTGGGATCCAGTGTGCAGAGGAAGAGAAGGTGGTCAGCGTACATCTCCTGCTTACATCTCTGCAAGAAGGAAAGAAGTTTAAAAAAAAAGACAAAAAGAAAATCAGTGGAAAATGAAAGCCTGGTGTTGTTTGGGTGTTTGGTCATCACAGGCTGCGTGTGTTTAACTGAATCTACCAACCACTGTTTTGATCTCTGGGCCTGGGAAGTCGTCCCGCTAACCACTTCTCCAAAACAGTGCGTGCGTTCCGGCAAAACCAGACGCAACACACACACACACACAATGTTTAATACATACTGTGTATACCAAAACTTACAAAAACACACATGTACCCACATTCTTTATCGCTCTATTTCTCGTTTTCAATCTGTTAATCTATCCATCTATAAAAACCCTTTACTTCTTAATGGAACCTGGTATTTCGTTTCTATACTTATCTATGTGTAAAAAAAAAACAGGACTGTGTTAAGACTAGGTGCCCTGTGTGCAGATCGAAAAAAAGAAAAAAGACAACAATAAATTTATATTCAAGCCTACTCATCCATCCATCCATCCATCCATCTAGGAACCTCTGTAGTTCAACTAGGGACCGTAGATGCCAGGGGTGGTTACCATTGTACTTATTCCTATTTTTATGACCGTGGTTGGACCTCCAGTCAACATTCACATACACATTCACACACTCTGGATATTTTGGGAATGCCAATTAGCCTAATCTGCATGCCTTTGGACTGTGGGAGGAAACCGGAGTACCCGGAAGAAACCCACCAAGCACAGAGAGAACATACAAACTCACATGGAAACGCAGGGCAGGAATAAAACGCTTGACCCTGGGTTTGCCAGGCGAAAGTGGTAACCACTAAGTCACCATACCACCAAGACTACCCTTATCACTGTGATGATGCTGTTGAAGTGCAGAGATGTGATAATGTTGTGCACGGCCGCTCTGAAAGAGATCCACTTTGTTCTTAAAAAACAGAAGAAAAAAAAATCAGTTCACTATGGTTGATTAACACTGTGTGTTCAAGACCTTCATGTTTGAGATGCTCCCGTGATCAGATTTGGAAAATCTCTCCTGGACACTCTGAGCTATGACAAGTTTCTGTTTGATGGACACAAGTTTCCATGCTGCACGCTCCAGTGCAGTCCCAGAACCATGGATTTCAGCGGAGAAGCATCACCCACCACGTCGTCCACTCGTCCCTAAGCAGTGCAACACGACACGCAGATTTCATTCGGGCCTGTTACGTTTACTGCTCTGATTTATTTTTGTTGTTAAACATTGAAACTGGAAATGTAATTTGTAGCCTGTGTGTGTCTGTTAACCGAAGTGCGGTTTCGTTGTATTCTTTGCTGTTGTTTGTTAGGATTTAACCGCTGTAATAAAATACGCTAAAAATACCAGTTTGTTCCTTCAACTATGGAAAACATAATGAGTTGACTATTTAAAATATATATATATTGCTAGTATAAATTAAAAAAAAAAAAAAACGAATACCCATGCATCCCCAAGTGCGTAGAGATTAGAACCGGTCTTGAAGGATGATGAGGAGGGGCTCGGTCCGGCAGGAGAGAATGTGTTTTTGGAATGCGTTCGCGCTCTTCTGAGATTTGAACATGGCTTCCCAAAGAAAACACAGACCCCAGTCTTATCAGTCATACCTTTCACCCGCTACATGTGTGTCTGTGTGTGTGTGTGTCTGGAAATGTTCTTCATCACCATAAAGGTTCAGACTGGAGTAATCCACAAGGAATGCTTCATGTGATGAGTCAGAAAAGCACACACAGCTGGAGCCTGCATCTCCTGCCTATTAGTGTGTTTTTACTTTACGGTAAGAGACATACAGGATCAGCGTCTACAGGCCCGGATTAAGCGCGTACACACCGCCTCTGGGTACCTGCACCTGAACACACGCAGATCAGAAGACACCTGGTTACCTCCTGCTTCTTTTTAAATGACACATGGGTGTAACGTATGATCAAAAAAGAGTGCAGAGGGTTACTGACCATGGAGTGGATTACTTATGTGCATTCGGTGGATCACAATATTGATGGTGACAAACTGCAGTCCAACCCAGGGTAATTTCTTTCATTTATCCATCATACTCAGAGAAGTGAATAACTGATGACAACGTTTTAGTGCCGCTCCGTGTATGTGGTTCTGACTTAGAAATGGTAAATGATTTTAAAACATTTTACACAAGAACAAAATCATAAAGTCATAAAAAGTTATAAAAAATGATCAGAGTTACAGCTGTAACCAGCTACAACCCCCAACATAAAAATAGCAAGTCAATAAAAATTTAGCTTGCGAATCGCCTCTGTAGAGCTAAGCTAAGGATGTGTATGCTATTTCTTTGCTATAGAAATGTTTAAATCTCAGCCATATTCTACAGCAAACGTTATAACATGTGCTTCCTGTGCCAAACTATAGCAACAGACCTAACTCATAGGTTTCTGTTTATCACAGAACAGAACATATGTTCTGTTTATCATCAGTCAGCTTCATACTGCTTTGGATAATGAACCAAAACATACAATGTAAGCTACCCAAGGCAAAGAAATGAGATTTTCTTCCCTGGCCAAGTCAGTTACATGCCCTCAACCCAATAGATTATGCTTGTCACTTACTGAAGACACGACTCAAGCCACAAACAAGTGACAGCTGAAGGCAGCTGTAGTAAAGGCCTGGCAAAGCATCTTGAAGGGAGCACTTATCATTTGGTCATGTCCATGGGTTCCAGATTTGAGGTTGTTGATGAGTGCAAAGGATTTTAATCCACTGTACATTTTAAAGGCAATCCTCATCACTCTCACTCACTCATCGTCTATACTGCTCCACCCTGTGTATATGGTTGCGGGGGACCTGGAGCCTATCCCAGGAGACTTAGGAGAAGGCGGAAAAGGCAGAAGGTGGGGTGCCAATCCATCGCAAGGCTTGCACACACACTACAAGAAATTTACAAGCAATTAGCCTAATCTGCGTGTCTTTGGACTCTGGGAGGAAAGGCCCACCAAGCACAGGGAGAACATGCAAACTCCAAGTACACAGAGAGGGGAATCAACCATGGCTGGGAATCAAACCCAGACCATGGAGACGTAAGACAACAGTGCTAACCACTAAGCCACCGTGCCCCCAAAGCAATTCTTACATTTGTAATTGTTAGTTTGTTCCATTATTTATGAGCCCCCAATAATTTGTGGGTTTATGAAAATGGCTGTAATTGCTGAATGGTTAGTGCCACACTTTTGTCAAACTCCTTGACAAAAGTGTGGCATTAACCAGTCAGGAATCACAGCCATTTTCATTATTGTCGAACCCATGGAATTAAATTAAATTAAAGCTGAAAGACTTGACTTCGATCACATCTTGAGTGCTTAATTTCAAATTCAATATGGTGGCATTAAGTGGCCAAATGGCAACAACAACAAAAAAAAACTGTATCTTTCTTACAAAATGTATGTGTCTGACTGTATTTTTCTAGTTCGGGAATTGTGTCTCATGCACACAAATTAACCAAAATGTATGGGCTGTGTATCCATCACTAAGTGGTACTATTTTATCAACTATTCATTATTCATCGACTATTCACTTCAACTACTTGGTTCTATTCTTCATTGTTTCATAGCTGCCCTGTTTTAGTGGGGTTTATGCTTCATTCAACTTACTATGGGAAATTGTAAGTCGCAACCCAGAACTTACATCTTTGTATTGTTGTTGTTGTTTTTTTTTACCTCTATGTTACAAAGCAGAAAAGTTTGTTTGCATTGAGCTAGCCAGCTAACAGCAATGAGTCACATATATTAACCCCCTCAAAACAGTTTACAGATTTTGTTTAATTCCACACTAGATATCTAAGGTTTGAGACATCTGAGGTCAGATTACGGTTACCTTAATTACTCTCTGCAAACACTGGCTGCATTTAATGGCATGCTGCGAAAAATACACAACTACACACACACACACAGGTATACAAACCTCACCAGCAGTTCACAGTGTGCATAGAACCTTTACAACCAAACTAGAACACTTACAGATCTAGCA
The DNA here is from genome assembly GCA_003987875.1 of Clarias batrachus. NCBI lineage: Eukaryota > Metazoa > Chordata > Actinopteri > Siluriformes > Clariidae > Clarias > Clarias batrachus. The sequence continues at coordinate 279,737 of QMIH01000754.1, forward strand.
AAAAATGCATGCAGCTATCATTCTTTACACAATGCTAAGGTTTGTACTTATTATTACCAAACTGAGTGACATTATATTTATAATGTCGCCATGCTAGCTAATGCACATACTTACATTTGATATTAGCTCTGTGGAGAACTGCATTAGGAGAACTGTTTGGCTTGTAACATAGCGTACTTACATTTATTATTAAAAACATTAATATTAGTTGTATTGTATTAGCTACAACAAATTTTAATAAAATCTTACTTGTATATTAATTTTCAACAATAGACCATGTAACAAGGCAGCTTTACAAAAATACAAACACGGGTGAAGATGACAGGAAAAACCTGTCTAAGATGACACCAGGATGAACCTTTGAGAGGAACGAGACTCAAAAGAGAATTTTGAAATACTTCTAATTAAAGTTTGTATTTGAAAACAAAAAAACACACCTGTATAACAGGTAAATTCAACTGTTCACCAAATAATACAGACTTGGGAACAAAATTGTTGATGTCTATTTCAATCCTTAAACTATCTGAACAATTGGAATAAAAAATAAAAAATCTGTTTGTATCAAATTCAGCCCAAAGCCATTTTTATGGTCTCTAAATGGAACTGGGGCGGCACGGTGGTGTAGTGGTTAGCACTGTCGCCTTGCACCACCAGGGTTTGGGTTCGGGTTCGATCCCCGGCCAGGCTCGATTCCCGTCTCTTTGTGCATGGAGTTTGCATGTTCTCCCCGTGCTTGGTGGGTTTCCTCCGGGTTCTCCGGTTTCCTCCCACAATCAAATGACATGTAGGTTAGGTTAATTGGTGTTCGCAAATTGCCTGTAGTGTGTGAATGAGTGAGTGTATGTGTGTGTGTGTCTGTGCCCTGCAATGGATTGACACCTTGTCCAGGGTGTACCCTGCCATGTGCCCTAAGTCTCCTGGGATAGACTCCAGGCCCCCCATGACCCTGAATACAGGATTAAGTGGTATAGATGATGAGTGAGTGAGTGAGTGAGAGTAAATGGAATTGTGTTCAGTTATCACCTTTATCTTTAAACAGACCATATGGCACCATCCTCAGCAGCACTGAGTGGTCTCCATGTGATGAGAACTTCAGCCAGAATTAAGGCGTCGGTTAATGCATCAAGCAGGTCCGGAGGACAGAACACTTATTCTACTTTAGAATATTAGGTTAAAACACCAAAAAGCTAGTGTGCGATGTAGGGTGCACAATACCATGTTCGACAAAACAAGCAGCACCTTTGACCATGGGTTGGAAAAATATTTGAAATTCAGCCTCGTGTTAGGAGCTAGTTAGCTTTGTAGCTGTGAATAAAAGAATACGTATGGTTCAGAGGCAAATTGGAACGACTTCGAAGCAATTATTAAGAAAACATAGTGTTTTTTTTTTTTTTGCTTTTGTGACTGGTTTTGCACGCGGGTTTTGGCAGTCAGCTGCTCTCTCCTCAGTACTGCGGGCCGTACAGACCTACGTTCACCTATGTGTCAACCAACAGTTAGAGTAATTAACAATTATTAAAACACCTGTGACGTGGTGTCATACATATAGTTAAAATCCAAGTGCTGTTGTCTATTGTCACTACTTTACTTAACTGTCTTAACTTAATAAATCACCAAAACACTTATGAACCCTCTAGATCTGCTCATTCCTAAGGGAAAAAAAAATCACAAAAAGCTTTGACCACACTAATAAGCGTTCAGCCTGGACTTAAACACTGAGACTGTGTCTGAGTCCCAGGCATTAATTGTGATAATAAAAAAATGTTCTGCCCTTTGCTGTTGTGCTCATTATACAAGGTCTCAATAATAATAACATTTATAATAATCCAACTGAGAGGTAAGTAAACCATGAACTATTTTTTCTGCATCCTATAGTGACATTGTATTTCTTATTTAGGCAATATGGAAGAAGGCTATCCTAGTAATAATATCTGACATTATTATTATTATTATTATTATTATTATTATTATTATTATTATTATTAACTTAGTAACTTCTATTAAAATATTTAAAATATAAACATATTAAAGTAATAAATAACTAAAAAATATAGAACTTAAAAGAGCTACAAACCCTCTAGTTTTTACCTAAATTGCCTTCGTCAGAGGCTGCACTTCACAGTGTGGCTAGAAAAGTACATACCTGAACCTACCCACACACACACACACACACACACAGGTATTTTCCTCAAACTACAGCATGCCTTCACAGCTTGCTGAGAACATACACATTTCATTTCTCCTAATCTTTTCACTTTACTGTTCATTCTTCAGTCCAGATTTGTTGGGACATGTCCCAAAGAGAAGTCTGAGATGACCTCCTGAGGCCCAGGGACATTTTAATGACTATAATATTACAGTTTGAGCCACTAGATACATATGTTTAGCAATTTTACACTTAAGTAGTTAACTTTCTATAGACAGAGAGCATAGATATAGAGAAATAACTTTTGGACATTTAAAATCTTGATGTATGTCAATCAAACTGGCCAAACTGGCTTACTGTCCAAGTGTCCTGGTGCTAATCTCAAATTGGACCTATGTTTACTAACCCAAAGACGGTTATTCATTTTAACTTAATACTCATGACAGAGGCATGGAACTGATCGCCTTTACTCCTGCCAGAACAGAAATGCTATCTGCCAGCTTTGGGTAAAACCAAAGCTCCAATTTAGCAAGTTATTAGATTTAATCTTTACAAAATATTGGATTGTTTGAAGAAACCACCATATTAAAAAAAAAAAATGCTGCTGAAAATAAATGTGGAAACTATTCAAGGCCTCTGTCAATACATGGTGGTTTTGTAAGGGCTAGTAATGAAATTTTGTGCTTTCTATATTTTTGCTAAACCAATATGTTGTGCGACTAAAACTAACATTGCATTATGAAAAAGCATTGAGCCAAGCCTTCAATAAAAGGGTTTATACCTGATTCAAGCCATGGCTGGTAGTGGTGTCACAGGATCGGGTTGGAAATCGGCTGGTTAAATTAAATTTAGGCTGTTCAGAGTTTAATCCGAGAATAAGTAAGCATTGTTGTGCCGATCAGTAACAAACGCAAGTAGAGCAAAACAGTGGAACTTGAGAAGTAGCTTTATTTAGTAAATATGTGTCGATAGATCTTTCATTTTTCATGACGAACATCCAGCAAAAGAAATTAGTATGGAACCAAGGAATATGGATGGATAACAATGTCAAGAAAAAAAGAGTCAATGTATGAGTTTCTTGTAGATGGTCATCCAGCAGAATGCAGGTACTTGAATATCCAGCAGGAGACATGTGTTGGAATATGAATGAATAATTAAAGAACACATTATTTGTTGGAAAAGTTGGACTAAGATTAATATCTGGTGAAAAGAATAAATTAGACCATGAATTATTTGAGGGTGAATATGCAGCAAAAGATATTTTCTGGAATAAGGATACAAGTTAAAAGGAGGCAAATAAACGTTCTTTTGGCTGCTCCACACACTTGGCAGAGGTTTTACACCGGATTCCCTTCCTGACGCAACCCTCCCATGTTATCCAGGCTTGGGGCCGGCACTACATGCAGTAGATGGGTAATATGGGGTGTGTCAACCCACCGAGAGTGAGTTTCGAACCCGCATTCTCAGATCCTCAAATCAAAATATCCGGCAAAATAGATTTGGGTGGCATGAAGGTGGGTCAAAAATGATTCACATTCCAATGCTGTTAAAACTTCTGTTGGCCACCTTGTCTTATCAGCGCTTTCCGTTCAAGGCTGCTGTCTCCCCAGTCACTGCTGCGCAGGTGCGAATGAGTTACACCAGTTCACTTGCAACTGCGACGAATTTAATGCCTCAATTGTGATTTGCACATAAGAAGAGCAGCATGCAGTGATGAATTTTCTTGTGGTGCCGTTATTTATCGAAGACTTTGCGCACGGTATGGATAAAGTGTTTTGCTATGAAGGAGTGTGTATGAATGGATAGAGAAGTTCAGGAAGGTCGTACAAGTGTTAAACATCAAGAAAGAACCGGACACCCGGCCAAGTCCGTACACTTCTGCCCACAATGTCGAGGTGTTAAAGCGTCCCCCCTATAGTCCTGATCTCGTTCCATCAGACTTGATCCCCTGAACGCAGCCCTACTAGGACGAAGATTCACTTCTGATGAAAAAGTGAAGTGCATTCATGGCTCGCAGTTCAGCCCAAAACATTTTTTATTAAGGGAATAATATAAAATCTTGATGACAGATGGACAAAGTGTATTAAAAAGCAAGGATATCATGTCAAAAAACTATGTATTTGTCTTTTTTTTTAATTATTCAAATAAATTCTATAGCCAGAATGCAGATAATTTTTGACTCACTCTCGCCCTTTACAGTACACTGAGATGAACATCCAGCAAAAGAGATTTGTCTGTAGGGAAATGGGAGATATTATATATTAATATTGTATGTTATATTCCCGGGAGATGAACGTTAAGCAAAATAGGTTTTTCAGAATATTAAACATTCCTAAAGAAATTTTTCATTTAGATATATTTGCATTTGTGGTGGAAAAATGTTTCTGTTCCTCCATAATCCTGCAAGTGGTGAACTCCAAACTATTCACAAAAAACACAAATAGGTGTTGTAGAAGAAAATAATTTGCTACGTTTGATTAGGACTGTAAGAAAATCTGAAGAAACATTAAAGTTGAAACAGGATATTCGTAAACTCGTGCCTAGGTATCGTGATAATATTGTATCGGATACAATATCGTATCGGTTGGTCCATGGTGATTCCCGTCTTTAAAGAATATGAGGATGAGTTAACATTTAGCAAAAGAGATTTGTTGACTACGAATATGAGACACTTGGAGATAAAAATCCAGCAAAACAGGTTTATCGGAAAAAATTTATATCCAGCAGAAGGGATTTGGTCGGAATTTGGTCATATTTTCCAAATATGGTGCATTTCGGTAGACTGTACATTTTAGATGTGCACTGCCCCCTAGTGTACACGTCATGAGCAACTCTTGTAACAAGCCTCATCTACTGTAGGTTGGTCTGGCAAGAGACAGAAACATGAGAAGGCTAAAATAGATCCTATCACCACTCTTTGACACGGCTATGGGTTTGGTAGCTTGGTTTGTTGAGGTAGAAGACATCCGTTCCAGTTTGTACCTGTCGGCATGTGTGAAGTGTGTGGTGAGGGCAGATATGGATTTGCTCCATACTTGCAGTGCTGCCAGGACTAGTGATGTGTTAAAGAAAGGGGAGGGTGGATTTCCTCGCAGCGGGCTCTCGAGGTTATGGAATGCAGCAGGAATAATAAATCTCATTTAATAAAAACGAGTGTAGAAGAAGTGCAGCTCACGTAATAGACTAGTTTGGCTTAATCATCTGGGTTAGTTGGTGGAATTTTAAAAGTAAGCTTGGCATGGAGCCATTCAGTGTTATCTAACAGTTTACATGCTCATTCACACACTATGGAGTAACTTGCATGTCTTTGGAGTACCTGGAGAAAACCCACCAAGCATGGGGGAAACCATGCAAACTCCATGCACACCATGGACCTGATGCAGGAAACGAACCCGGACCCTGGAGGTGCAATGAGACTACTATTTGCCAATCTTTTTTTTTTTTTCTTTTCTTCAGGGAGCTTAGATTTGTAAATGTTACATTATGGCTGTAGCCGGAGAAAGGGTTTGTTGAAATGTTCATGGTCTGAAGAAGAGAATTGTAAAATGAACTACGCTGAGAAGGCTACTTGTGCCTGTGCTCATAAATGTGGTGAAAAAAAATGCAGAACCTTGGAGATTCCTCCAAATTGGACAGCCTTGATCTGGGCGAATTCTGCACAAAAATGTTGCTTACCTAGGGAGCTGCCTTCAAATTGGAATGTGATGTCTGTCTCCAGCACACACACACACACACAAACACACACAATATTTCTCATTCTTGCTTATTTCAGTGGCTTTGGAAAGAACATGTTAGCATCTTGCAAAATCTACACGCATATACAGACAGGCTCTGGCCTACCCACCCGCCTGTCTGTCTGTATCTCCCTCTCTCTCTGTTCCACACACAGACTAGTTGGCAGGAGTGAGATGTTCACAGTACTCTGGCTCTGTTCGAGCGAGGGCTCTCACTTGCACACCACATTTATTATCTACTATGAAGGTTAAAGGGTGTGTGTGTGTGTGTGTGTGTGTGTGTGTGTGTGTGTGTGTGTGTGTGTATATGTATGCATGCATGTGCGTGTACATGTTTGTTTGTGTGTCTGTCCTTGTACATGTGTTGGACTCTAAGAGCAAATTGGGCAATGCTTCATGTGCGTGTGTGTGTGTGTTTGTGTGGGTGTGTGTGTGTAGTCCATTCCATGAAAGCTCCATTAACAAATGCATGCAGAGAATCCTGATCCTGCATCCTCATGTCACGCTCTGCAAACTATAGCACCATTTCACAGTGTGCAGAGAAATCTCTCTCTCTCTCTCTCTTGCACACACACACACACACACGCACACACACACACACACACACCAGCATGCCCTCATCTGTAAACAAGGGCAACATCTCAGGTTATAATGAAACACAAAAAAGACCAAGAACACACAGGTACATACATACACACATGCATATCCAGGGTAGGGGTAGCACACACATACACACACACACACACACACACAACCCAGACGGAACTCATTTACAACCCGGATTAAATTATCCCTTCACTGCACCGTGTGTGTCCCAACACTTGGCACGCCACTGCACGGCTCGCAGGCGGCACAAATCTCTAAAAATCACTTAAACTCTTTGTTTGCATCGTTTGATTATCAAACAAATGGAGCTAGAAGACTCTAACAGCTACTTTCTAAAGCCTCTAAGCTGTTAAACAGATCCTTACAGTGTACACAAAGGAACAAATGTAACATAACTACACTACTACATGACTAAATTTTCAGTTGAGGTGGTGTGGCCTCAGTGTGTGTGTCAGTCTCAGCACAGGAGGCCTGGACTCAATGCCTGCAAGTCCTAAAGTAGTAGACATGGGTTGTGTCAGTGACAGAAAAGGAAGCATGACCTCTGACCCTCTCAAGACTAAGTGATAATGTGAGGGTTCAATGCCTGACAGTCTTAGTAATGGAGATGTGGCCTTAATGCCTGACAATCTGAATGGTGGAGGTGTGGCCTCAGTGCCTGACAGTCTTCGTGATGGAGGTGTGGCCTCACTGCTTAACAGCCTTAGTGATGGAGGTGTGGCCTCAGTGCCTGTCAATCTTAATGATGGAGGTGTGGCCTCATTTTTATTTTTTTGCTAAATACTCACTAATTCCCGATTCATCATCATGACCCAAAAGCTTTACATCCTCACCACAAATCACAAAAAGCACATCAGGAGCAGGACATCTTATAATCCCATTTCCTCGATCATTGGGTGTTTTGTGAGTTATGCAAATATACAACCAATAGGTTCTGCTGAATTAGTATGCTGGCTAGGCTAACAGTGTAACCAGTTAAAGTTTTTTCCTGCATGAGCACATTTTTGGCTCTCATTAGGGCGAGATTAACTTTCGTCTCCTCATGAAATAGGGTTCAGGGCGTTCCCGTAGTAGGTAATGAGATTTAGGGAAAATGAAATATATTAAAGAAAAACTGAAAATAATACCCAAAAAAATGCAACAGTGCCAGCTGTATTTAACGATGTGTATGGTTTAAAGCACTGTCCTGTAGAAATGCAGCACAAATACGATTTGATAGCATTGTTTTATGAATAAATGAATAAGCTACAGTACAGGTAATTTCCACCACCAACCCTCTAACCTGTTGTGAAATCAGTACCCACCCATCTCGCAAAAATTTTAATTCTCACAACTGGTAACAACCTGAGCAGTGAAGCTTCTAAACATTTTTAAGGATCGGCTTTGACATTCCCATGTGGCAGCCTCATTTATATTCCACATGCACCATGTGTCTGTTCAAGCTCAGCTAGCACTAGATGAACAGAGTCACCTGAGTCACCTAAAGATCTACCCTCACTAGTCTTATCACTGGAATAAATATACCTGCTGTTACAGTCAAAATGAATGGCGGTGTGTTGTAGACTTTTGGTGTCAGTTTAACCTTAAAAAAAGGATTGTGTCTACCTCAAACCCCTCACATGAGCAGTCCTTTAGGGCAGTGGCTCTTAACCCAATCCTAAATGTCCTCAAGACAACAAATAATTTGGGCCAGTGACTCTCAATGGCTTCCTCTTGGCTAATTTTAAATGAAGAACCCCGTTGGCAGGGGAATTCAAATGATTTCATGTTGTTTGTTTATTTGTAGATGAAAAGTGCTGTAAGGCAGAAGAACTAAAACCATTCCCCAGGACTCTTTGTAAAACTTTTAGGGCAACCTTCAGGATTTCAACTTGTTCCTCAAAATGTTTGTAGTTGAAGAACCCATTAGGGCAATGTATCTCAAACCATTTCTCATTCTCCTTACAGGACAAGAAACCTTTAGGGCAGTAACTCACAAACCATTCATCAGGACGTCTTGTAGATGAAGAAATCTTCAGGACAGTGATTGTCAAATCATTTGTCAAGAATCCTTCTAGAGGAAGAATCCCTTAGGGCAGTGGATCTCAATCCAGTCACCAGAGCTCTTTTCACATGAAGATCCCTTTATGGCAGTGGTTCTCAAACCATTCCTCAAGAGTCCTTCTAGAGGGAAAAAAATATATATTTAGGATATTTTTCTTTAGGGCATCTTACACCATTCCTTAGAAACCATTATTCATTCATTTAAACCAGAAATTTGGTGTACCAGACTGAAGGATTCTGATGCTTTATGAGGGCAAATCCAGATTATCCAGTCTGTACTCCCTAGAAATATTATAGACAGTCTTGACAAAAAGTTTCTATCAGCAATAGAGAAAATGTAAGTTTGTCCTGAGTCCTTTCAGGGGGATTCCACTTAGAACGCATTCAGCAAGCTAAGAACTGTTAACCATCCAAAAAAACCTTAAGGAAACTATTTTTTCCTAGGGGTGTAATGACCTCCACCTGGCCTTGAGAGAGGTTTACCTCAAAAAGTCTGACCTTGTTGACATTTTAAACTTCACACACCAGACGAACGGGTTAGTTTCACGCAGGCCTTTTCCTGAAACCACTTGACATCCAGCCAGTACTGAGGCGTGTGCTGTTCCTCCAGAAAGGCAACATTTATAGCAGGAGGTTCTACTTGATCCCCCTCCACCCGTTCTTTATAACATCCAGCATGTTTTAAACAGATAGAGAGAGGAATAAAAAAGGAGAGAGAGAGCAGTAAGAATAGTTTTCTGGCCAGTTTGCGGTTAATGAAGTGTGGGTTATTTTTCCACTGCCAAGTGCAAGGCGTTTTTACATGGGAGTTCGTGTTCTTGCCATGGTGACATTTAGACAAGTCAACACTGCTACAGAGAGAAAGTGAGAGCGAGAGAGAGACAGAGACAGAGAGGAGCACTTTCCATCTTTGCCATCATGTTTCCAGCCTGCTGTCAAAACAGCCTGTCTCATCCAACACCAGAGTGAGGAAGATGAAAGAACGGAAGAGAGGGAGGAGAGATTGATGTAGAGAAAAGTGAGAGCAGAGAAGAGGAGAGTAGGTGGTATTTTTTGCTTGCTTTGACAAGCGCGAAAGCTAAGTGAACATGGGGTGTGTGTGTGTGCATGTGCGTGTGTGTGTAAGGGGGGTTCCTCTGCTGTTTGAGCTTGAGAGATGATGCTGGACACTTTCCAGGCAGAGATATGAAGAAGAAAAACTACATTGTTTAAATATTAGCTTCTTTATTTATCTGTGTTATTACTCTGGAATTAATGTAATCTAAATGAACATTTAGGGCAATTTTTGATATATAAACATACACACACACACATACACACACACACATGTACAGTACAGACCAAAAGTTTGGACACACCTTCTCATTCAAAGAGGTTGAATTTGTATTATGGCAAGAAAAAAGCAGCTAAGTGAAGAAAAAAACGAGCGGCCATCATTACTGTAAGAAATGAAGGTCAGTCAGTCCGAAAAATTGGGAAAACCTTGAAAATGTCCCCAAGTGCAGTCACAAAAACCATCAAGCGCTACAAAGAAACTGGCTGACATGCGGACCGCCCCAGGAAAGGAAAACCAAGAGTCACCTCTGNCACAGAGTTCTAGCAGTAGACACATCTCTAGAACAACTGTTAAGAGGAGACTGTGTGAATCAGGCCTTCATGCTAGAATATCTGATAGGAAACCACTGCTAAGGACAGGCAACAAGCAGAAGAGACGCGTTTGGGTGGTATGTTTCAGAGTATCATCTGCATGCATGCCAGGACCCAAGACCAGATCATTGCCCAGAGTATCAATCTGCCCCACCTTCTTCCCATAGCCCATACTGGTCCCTTCTCCTCCACAAGTAAATGACGCACCTGGCCATCCACATGAACACATGAATACCTTTGGGATGAACTAGAACACCAACAGCACCCAGGCCTCCTCACCCAATATCAGTGCCTGATCTCATTAATGCTCTCATAGTTAAAGGAGTAAAAATCCCCACAGCCACACCCCAAAATCTAGTGGAAATACATCTGTAATGGGATTTTCAACCAACCCGAATGTGACCGTCAGGTGGAAAAATACTTTTGACCACATTCAGTAGTGTACATCAAGAGGAGATTAGGTATAATAAGAGAACGAAAAAACATACAGTACAAGCAGGTAAAAAAGTTTTTATTTTGGTAATTTTTAACATAAATTGCATGAAGCTATTTCTTTAGTCAGATCATTGTGTGCACAGTGGAGGAGAGCTGTCTGCATCTCCAACTCAAAAATAAATACTTTTTCTGTCAGTACATCTGCCACTAAATCTCCACTGAATGCTAGCGTTTGTGGAGGAGTCTTCTAAACCCTGATTATTTAGATGTTGGTGGTCCACCATCATGTCTCGTTTCTCCTGTTTACAGCCTACAGCACCACAAAGACCAGAGTTTCTTCGCTGAACACATTTTTCATTCAAGCTGTCAGAACATGACAAGAAAATTCAACAAATATGCCAAAAGAGTATTCTGACCCCGGCTTTAACTAAAACACTCCCGCTTCGAACATTTTTCGGAGACCCTGAGGAGAGTCAGTCTTGCCTCAGTCCAGGGGATTTACCTCCTTTCCCTCTACGTTTCCTCTAGGAAATCACCAACACCACAAAACCGACAGTCCTACAGCTCCCTCGGGACGCAGAATTCAATTTCTCTTCTTTATTGCATGCACTGATTGAAAAATTTATGGCAGGACACAGCGGCGAGCAGCAGGCCTTCCCATGGTGCACCGGACCAGACTAATGGCTTTTGCATTATTAGAAAGCTCATGTTTGAGTCTCAGGAGCGTCCGTCCGAACGCGTCATTTCTACCCAATGTGGCGTGCAACATCACTCCGCGTGCGCAGGTCTGAAACACCGGGCCTAACGTTTTACTCTGGAATTTTCTTTTCCAGTCTTTCTGCTTCTTTCCTTCTCTGTCGTTTCTCCTTCCCGTCTGTCTCTTGCGCTTTCCCTCTCATCCTGCTCCCCGTTTTTTTTTTAATCCTCTCTCTCTCTGTAAAATGTCAGATTTCAGCTTCTTTCCATTCCTTCAGCGTTTTCTCCCCCCGCTGCCGAGCTTCGTCACTCCGTTCACATGTCTGCTTCACTAATCCTAACGAGTCTCAGTAACAGTAAACAAAAAAGCAACACATCGATTCACAATCACACAATCCACATTGATTAATTCAGGCGGATGGGGGATGAAAAATGGACAGTGAGTCTTATGATTTTATGGAAGAACATGGTCATGAGTGCTTTGAGTGCTGCCACCCTTCAGACTGTGGAGCTTTCACATGGCTAATTGTGCTCCGATGGAGGCTGGTGTGTCCACGCAGAGACAGGCCAAACCCGAGGCTCCACACTGGCCATGACAGGAACAGAGTCTAAGCCCACGAGGCCAATGCCTGTGCTAATATTGCTTGACCGCATCTATGGACATTTGTATTTATGACTTCTTAGTCCTCCCTGACATACTTTGCCCTCTTCACTGTAACCAGAGTCATCCTGGCACTCACTTCTTGGAGCTGTCCTAAAGGAATAGTTCAGCCAAAAAATGAAATTTGCGCAATTTTTCCTTTACTCTGAATGTAGTGAAATCGGCCAAGACGTGTTTGGTGTCTGATGTTCGCTTCTTTAGTTTTACACTCAAGCTACAACTGAGGTAGCGTAAGTAATGGATCTCTGTCTCACCCAAAATCCTTTCCATAAATACAGTACATGACTTACTTCAAATAGCATAATTAATTACAGTACAGAGCCTTTGCCTTCAAGTGTAACTCCAGCATTATCTACTGTAACTAACTCACCGGACCGATACAGAGATGTAGCCATTGGTTACGGTTATGGTATTGGTTACTTAACTAATTCATTAGTATACAATTATGGCTTTTAGTTTAATGAAAAAAAAAAGTATGACAATTTTATCTTGGATCCTAAAATCCAATATGAAACCTTACTCAAGAATGTCAACAGCTTTGCAGCAAAGTGACAGAAGAGGGAATTACTGTTTCTATCTGTGATATAGTGCTTTTGATCAGGGATTAGAGATCGATGTGGGATTCAACCTTGTGTTAGACTCAAGTTAACTTTATCGCTTATGTAACATGGAGGCAATTTTGAATGACTTGGAAGCAATTATTTAGTAGAGTCGTTTAAGATGACACAACAGATACGTTTTCTTGCTGAAAGTGGTTTCGAATGTGTGTTTCCCTCAGGCAGCTGCTCTCTCCTCAGTACTGTGGACCGTACAGACCGTACAGTACTTTCACCCATGCTGTGGCCGAGAGTTAACAGTTATTCCAACACCCATGATGCGGAGTGATAAATATAGTTGAATGTCCCAGCGCTGTTACTGTGGAATGGCTCTCATCCAATCAGATTACTTGGTCATAACTAATTGTTGTATAAGAGGAATTAAATTAGCACGGTTTCAATACAATGTGCTATTATTGAAAGATATTGGGTGGGTTGGGGTGAGAGGCATTGGGTTGGGTCAGGGGAGGAGCAATAATTCCGCGTCACCCTTTTGTTAATTATTACCTTGTAACAGCACCCCCATTGTGTTTTATTCCTTGCTTGTGAAAAGGGTTTTAGTGTAATTCCAGTGCAATTTATTGACATTTGTGAAAAACCTTTCTAGAGCCGCCAAAAACTAAGTATCAAAATCTTTCAGAAACTCTTTTAACCCTTTTTTTTTTTTTTTTTTTTTTTGCTTTTTTCTCCTAAACCACATAACTAATAGCTTTCTCCTGGGGAAGAAACACCCTCCGCAACACATATGCAAGTGTTTTGTTGTCACTTTTCTTGTATAACATTTTTACTAAGGCAAACTAATTAGTCTGATAAACTCATTCGTACTGCTTTTCTTCCACAGTAATTAAAATAAAAACCCCTTCACGCACACAGACGGTTGGAAAGGCCTGCTGCAGTCTACCGAGTTTCATTGCCTGCTACTTTGAGCTGTAATTGTTCACAGCATAAAAAAAAAAAAAAACCAGGAACACCAATCAAAGTGGGGAAAATTAATGGCTGTGCGTTTGCGACATCTTTTCCACCCATCGGTGGCGGGTCAAACACCCTCGGCAGAGTGCGGAAACCGCAGGAGTCTTAGGTCAGCCTCTTAAAATAAGAGCCAGGCAGCTCGTTCTGCTCGTTAGGGCCCCGAGGGACTTTGGGTCACTCTTTCATGTCGGAACATGGCCACCACACACAGACCAAGGAGGAGCTGCTCATACTCGGGCACCACACACATATCCTGCAAGGATTAAACTAAAGGCTTTGCTGCTTATTTACCATCTCGCACACTCAGTCCTCCCTTCCCTCTCTCTCTCTTTTTCTCTCTCTCTCTCTCCCTGTCTCTCCCTGGCAGTTGTTGACTGCATGGTCCTCTCCACACGTCCCTAGAGTGCTGTATTGGAAGAAAACGCCCCTCGATGTTTCGTCTGCTCCAAATCTGTTAAAGTGGTGAGCTCACAGCTTAGCATCAGCTGTCAACACGAAGAGAAAAAGAGAGAGAGAGAGAGACACAGAGAGAGAGAGGGAGGGAGCATTGGGAGGGATGTTTGGTCATGAGAAAAGTTAATGCAAGCATAGCAAGATCGTCATTTTTAATTCGAATGAGGCAAACCCAGAGACACACTACACAAAAACAGCATTACAGCAAAAAGAGACCGCGGAAGCCAAAAAGTGAGGCGAGTGGAGAAAGTTAGGAAAATGGACAGACAGAGAGTGTGTCCGTCTACACGAATCATTCTTAATAACCAGGGAAGTGAGTGAGGGGTTGAGCTCTGGCTCAGAGTCACAGCAGTGTGAGGGCTGCAGCTAGAGACGACCACACACAACACATACTGAAAGTGTTTTATATTACTCTTTGTGTGAGGTATTTCTATTGACTTGTGTGTTACTCTCGACAAATAATAAAAAGCCTACACCTAATCCCTAGCCCAACTCAAACCTTCGGCCAATTGTAGCCCATTTCTGACTCTAACACTAACCCTTACCAAACCCTACAGCTAAACTTTAGACTAGTCTTAACCTTAAACCAACACTAACTGTAGGACAACGCTAAACTTAACCAACCTCTAGTTCCAATACAATCCTGAGGGCACAGTTTAGTGACTCTTCTGTTTAAACACCACTGATTAAATTAATCTGTTAATCGCCAGGTTCAGTGGGTGCTTTTAATTAGACTAGCCATCACCAAGTCTTTATTGTACCGCAAGAGCCCTTCTAACCCTAATCTTAGTCCAACTCTAACTCTAGTCCATCACTAAACCTAATCTAACCCCAACACAATGCTAGATCATCCCTGACCCTAGACCAATAATAACCCTAGACCACCACTCTAATTCTGGACCATCTCTAGCCTAACCATATCACCAACCTTATCCAAAATCTAATCCAAATCCTAATTCTGACCAAGCAAAAGAAGTTCCTGATTGTCCATTGAAAGCCAAGATTAACCTTTTTAAACAAGTTCAATCAAGTGTGGCTCTGGCTTGATTGGAATGAACCCTGCACCCATACTGGTCCTTTACAGATCAAATTGGACACCCCATACCCCCTAATTTAACACTAACCCTAAACCAACTATAACCCTAACCCAAGTACCCAAGTCCAAATACATGACTACTTTTACCGCACAGAGTTGCACCATAACTCTCATCCCCCTAGTCCCATCTCACCCCTAACAAAACCCTAATGCTAAAAACATACAAATCCAGTCATATATAGACTAAGCTCAGAATTAAATCATCCTTTTCAAAACTTCCACACAGACCTTAACAGGGCCTCCGTCTTATAATGATCAATGATCTAGGTAACAAAGTCCTGGGAGGAATAACTTTTAAGGCGTGTAAGAATGTATATGTGTGTTATGGATATGGATACGGTACATCATTTCTCTTCCGTCCTGCCATATATTTCTCCTAAGACTAATTCCACAGCCTAAAAGCAAACAATGTGCTTTATTGTACCTCAAAGAAAACTTGTTTCAGGAGGTCAACACATAAAAGCAACACAAAAGCTGGGAAAACCAACACCATAAATACAAATGGTACACTGCCTGGCCAAAAAAAAGGTTTAACTTTGCTTACAACACAAAGTGTGGTGTCCAGATCATGTGTAAAAGTGGTTCCCCATGCTCCCGCAATCACTCTTTCAAAATCTGAGTCCTGGAATATTGTTGTGCCATCAGGGAAGAAAAACACCATAGATGTGATAACCTGGTCAGTCAGTACATTCAGGTTGTCAGCTGACGTAATTTTATTGCCACATAACGTTGCTGAGTCTCGACCTGAGCTACTGAAGCAACCCCAGATCATAACACTGAAGCTTGTACAGTGGACACTATGCATGATGGGTGCATCGCTTCATATGCTTCACTTCTTAACCCTGATGTACCCATCATTTTGGAATAGGCTCAATCCTGACACACATGACCATTTTCCATTTCTCCAAAGTGCAAATCTTTTTTTTTTTTTTTCTGATAGGTCTCACTAACACGTGGTTCCCTTATGGACCACAGCTATTTAGTCCTAAACCATTGAGTTCTCATCACATTGTGTGCATGTGGAAATGCTCTCACTTTTACTATTAAACATACTGTAGCTATGGTTTTTTACTGTTGATTTTTTACCATGCAACTTCACCAAGTCTTTAAGTGACCTCCATTCATGATTTTTTCCAACCTCATTTCTTCCAGCAATATTCTTTCAGGTTTTTAATAATGTGTTTAAGGCTTCTTAATCCAGTTCCAGTCATTTCAGATCTCGTCATTATCTTTATTTGATACAGCCCAATAATTTGACCCTTCTGAAATGATGACTTATGTTTGTTGGCCAGGAAGTGTAGAAATATATGAAATATTCACACAGAAGGAAACTCCTTAACAGCTCTTTCGATGGGTGGTTTGTGCTATTCACAATACTTTCTGCGCTGCAAAATTTAAGACGTGTTGCATCTTAGGAACACCAAACTGTACAGACATGGTTAAAATGTTTAAAATATGTTAAAAGTTAACACAGTATAAACAACTTCTTGTCTACTATAGGAGCATTTAATTAACCTAGGAGGAAGAAGCTCTCTCATTTGTCTTTAAAAGTTCATTTATTATTAATGAGTAACAAATTAACTTGTGAACCCAACGGGAAAAAAATCTTGCTAGAGGTCTTGTCCCAGTGCAGTTTTAGGATTAGGACATGGCAGGTGTAACAGCTGGCATGGCAACGGATAATAAAAAGCCCTTTTTGTTATTCATTGGCTCGGTTCATTTTAGTGTATAATGGACTCATCTATTGTGCTTTCAACCTTTTTTCTTGCTATTGTCTGTCAACTGTCTAGTCAATTCACTAAATCACATGCAATAAAATATCATTCAGTTTGCACAAAATGCAATGAAAGCTTTTAAGACACACACACACACACACACAAAAAAAAAAAAAAAAAAAAGCACAAAGTGAGCAGATGCACTCAGTCCAAACTTCTCCAACCTCTGTGTTTCGGAGGAGCTAAACAGACCTTATCTCTTGTTTTTAATTAGTCACGCTCTCACTACTTTTCCATCCCAGCGCAATCAGGAACGTTGACTCTGCAGCAGCGCTAACCCAAACAGAGCGGCGGTATATGTAGAGACCTGTTCGCCAGTGTTGGTTGATGGATCACAGACCACATGGCCATTGATGGAATTCCAACTCAAATGAAGTAATAACAACGCTGATGGTGCAAGAGCCATTTTTCAGATGCCAGTGATGTAAATGTTTAATCTGTTTTCTCTTTCGCTCTCAAACGAGCGAGCTGAGCTATAAAGCAGATGAACAATGACAATTCTTTACTTTATGGATTATGTTTAATTGTGTAATTCTCTGCCCCATTATATGTTGCTCATAAGTGGAACATTCCATTTGCATTTAAGACTGGATCACACCATTCTGGACCCACCCAGTGGGTACAAACAACGTTTAAAAAAAATGTTTTTGCCAGATGTTAAGGTGACGTCTGCACAGGGTTGACTGTTAGGCTTGTAGACAAAACTTACAACAATACAGACAACAACAACAAAAAAGACAATTAATGGGCAAAATCAGTCTGGTACGTAACAGCGTCTTTATATGGTGTAATTTACGACAGGCCAGTCTGACTCAATAATCAAGATCCATCAGAGATGGACATCCAAGCCATGGTTATATAACAGTGAAAATCTGAAAAAGGTTTTTTTTTTTTTTTTTACTAACTTTGTAAAAAAAAAAACTTCGACGTGTTTAACAAATGCTTGAAATGAAGGCGTCATTGTTTTCTCTTGAACTGGTTTACATGCTGCTCTTTGTTTAAATGCACTAATTTGCAGCACCATGAAAAAACTAATGCTGCTGCACTCTGCCGCAAGATGAAAACCTCATCGACTCGACACAAAGCTGCATGTTTTGGTGTTGAAATCACATTTTCACTCCGAACTAAATTTCTTACGTAGATATTCAGCAATTTTCCAGTCGAATGCCGCAAAATGCCTTCAGGGAAGTTTGTGCCTAGTAGATGTGGGGGAACGTCACAACATTTCATTGCCAATCATCTTTTTCTTTCAGATTTATGGCACTAATACACTGGTAGCAATGAAGTCAAAAATTATTCTGTAACATCTGTAACAGCTCAGAACATTAGGTCATATCACTACAAAAAAAAAAGTGTTTCTATACACTTCTGAAAACACATCAATGCAATAATATTTTGTTGATGTTTAAACTTCAACTGTTTTAATTATTTGGATGTCGCACACACATAATGTCACATTTTTATAGACTAGTTTGCTTGTGCATGGACAAGAGAACACCTGAGAAGCTTACATTCAGTTAGATCGCTAATTACTAAAGGCTAACTAGATAGCATGTATCAGCCATAATATCGACACCACTGTGGTGAACTGAAAAACATTGTAGACCAGTTGCCTGTTGACAGGGTCGTGGGGACCCAAGGCTCACAAGCACAAGTCAATGAAAAAAGTCAATGCTGGCCACAATAGAAAGGTACCAGAACATCTAAGGCTGTCCAGCATCCAAACTCCCCAAATTCCTAACTGATCAAGCACCCAAGGGAGGAATTAGACAATCCAATCCAATCCAACCCACGGAGGCCTCATCCCAGCACCCAAAGAAACTGCCATTGACGTCTCCCCAGCAGTTATGGATTTCAATCTTAAGGCACTGTCAAGTACAGAAGTGGTAGAGGTGCTGATGATGCATTTTGGATGATGACGGTGCTGATGGTGCATTGCAAACTGAGGTTTTGATATTGTTTTCAATATTGTCATAATCCTTAACAGTCTTTAAGGTTTTACAGTGCAACAAATGCAACAGGCTGGTTTATTAATTTTGACAAAACTTTGAGAGGTGGATTTATAGCAGTTTGCAAAATCGTACATTATTTGGACATAATGCTTTGCCATTGTTGTCTTTTAATACTCTTGCCACTCAAAGAAAACATGCTCAAAATATTTTTTATTAGTTTGAAATATTGGTTTGAACTACATTTGTTCTCAAAACTGCAGTAAAATCCATTTTGCACAATAGAAAACCACAGCGATAGTCGTAAATCAAGTAAAAAAGCGAAACCATCTAGAATAGAAATATTTTCCTTAGATATGTTGGTTAATCTTTAAACGAACTGTATTTTCTCAGAAGAGCAAAAAACTTTACGACTTGGGTAGCAACGCATTGAGACCAAATAACCAATACCCTTCCTAGCGTTACCCCTTTATCATGCAAAATGTAGCCTGTAATCATCCCTATTTAGAGTCACATTTCAAAAGCACTAGTATCATTATAACGACTCTGAAAGGTCCGCTTTGGCGGACGTCAAGCACCTCACAAAAGCCATTGTCATTCCCGAAACCCCCCTTTTCTGCTCACTTTCAGCCACAGAAATGGCTGTGGATGGACTGAGACACTTGTTTGAATGTGCATTGAGGTGACAGGCAACAATGGCAGACAAATGTGCTGCAGGCTTATCAACAGCTGTTCCTCATGCACCCCGAGCAGGGAGCTTTCTCGCGTCTCAATGGAGTACTGGTGCGCTCGGAGAGAGCGATACAATATCCACATCTCTCTCTATTGTTAGCTATCGTTTGTGCCAGTGCGGTTCATCTGGGTGAGGGAAAGGCCTGTTGTTGCTCAATGGGATTATAGCGGTTTAATTGAGTGTGTGTAAATACACCAAGGAGGGCAGCGAGGGATCAATAGGGCAGATGCACGAGGAGATAAAGCTCAGAAGCATATTCAACACTCAATTATCCTATTCAGGGAGGCGGAGACAGGGGGACGGTGGCGCAGATGGTCAAGACGTAAAGAGAGACAGAGAGAGAGAAAGAGAGAGAGTACGGACTACTTTTTTTCTTTCGAACTTATTTAGCGTAAAATATTGTAGTCTTTATTGAGTATTCATGGGCTGTGAACATGCCGCACTTTTAGGAACGTGAATGACAGCGGGGGCAACGCGTTAATATGGATCGTGTTGAAAAGACGACAATTCCCCCCACAAATCATTTCGAATGAACTGACCCAGCTCTTACTTGTACAACAAAGTAAAAGAATCAGATATTGTTCCAAAAATAAGGGGTGTGTCATGTTCATTTTCATATCCCAGAATGCAGCTGAGGCCTGCTGCCTAACCGTCTGTCGTTCTCGCTCCTTATCCACTTGAACAAAAGGTGTAGTTTGAAAAAAAATAAAAAAATAACACGGCAACAATTACCCCTTTAAAGCCAACTGAAACTGTCACTCCCTTTCTTAGAAATCCCTCACAAACACACACAGACAATGCAGCGGGGCAGAACTCAACCCATCCCATGAATATAGGGCCTCCATTACTTTTCACCATATGTTCCCTCTAAACCACAATAATTCCCAGGCCGTCAGATAAAGCGAGAGGCATGCCGTTAGTCAACCTAACGCGTCTCATTATCCCACTAAATAGCTTTTCATAGTAATAGACTTATAATTGACTTTCCACAATCTGAGAGTGGAAAAACATCAGCAGAGTTCACCTCAAACTGGGATAAATCTGTGAGGCTGATTCTGGTAAAAAAAAAAAAAAAAAAATTATGATAGCAGCAATAAGGAGTAGTTTTCATGTTGTTACACAGTTGTCTTTCTTTTGTTTTCTCTCTTCCTTGACCAAAACAGGTGGAAACTATTACAAAGCACTGACATTGGTGACTCCTTCCATCAGCATTAAATAAATATCTCAATATATAAACCTTCACCATATCAATGATTTTACTGATATGTATACATTTTTATCTGCTTATTATTAAGTCTTAGAGTAGAAATAATGTCAACCAGCATGCACTGTTAAACAATAAAATATCAGAACAAGCACATTATTATAAAACTGCTGCCCTAGATAGCTGTGTTTATAGAAAAAAAAAAAACAACACCTTCGGACCAATCAGCATCCAGAATTCAACAGCGGTCTAAATAATTATATTTAGACTGTTTATCTTTTCTCACAGGAGGCACGGTGGTGTAGTCAAAGGTGTCAAAGGTGTATCAAGGACTCACTATACGAACAAATTCGACTTATGAACATTCCCCTGGAATGGAACTTGTACTGTAATAGGCGGCATGGTGGCGTAGTGGTTAGCACTTGCACCTCCAGGGTCAAGGGTTCGATTCCAGCCTCAAGGTCTGTGTGCATGGAGTTTCCATGTTCTCCCTGTGCTTAATGGGTTTCCTCCAGTTTCCTCTCACAGTCCAAAGATATGCAAATTAGGCTAACATCATTCCCAAATTTCCTTTAGTGTTTAGTGTCCAGGGAGTACCGGGCTTCGTGCCCTAAGTCTTCTGGGATAGGCTCCAGACCCCTGAGACACCGATACCTGATAAAGCGGTGTAGATGAGTGAGAGTGAGTGAGTCCACCTGCAGGACCCTTATGGCCCACTAGGGGACCCACAACGAAACACTGAGTTAGTTAATAGTTTTTAGTCTACGTGAACCACAGTGGTGTATTCGAACATTTGTTTTTAAACTGGGTTGAAAGATTCTGTATTTGATTTATGTGGGATAATAAGTTGTGAAAATGTTGAACAATACATTTAAAAAAATACGTAGATAAATCAAACACTCGTGTACCGGGAACCTTTGTGTGTCCGTGACCTGCGATAACATGACAAATGGTGGATTATACCTCGAAAACCCGCTCCGCACTTGTAAGATAAAGAGTGTTTACCCCGTGTTCAAGGGCACGTAAAAGTGAACGTAAAAGCTTTTCCTGCTACTTTCCCGCTTTTCCGTCCCATTCAAGCTGTTCTGAAATCAGTCAGGAGGAAAAGCAGTAGATAGCAGAGAGGAAGGAACCACGAGACAAAGGCTGGTCTTAAATCAGTTCGGAGCTGAATGGGTTTGGCAGTCGCCGTGCTGGGAGACTAAAACGTCCCACAGTGCACTCGGAGCGTAAATCACATCGTCGACGAGGCCGAGAGGAAGAGGAGAAAGTGACGGAAGAGTTAAAGAAAGCTTATTTTTAGACTTCTCAAACAGGATCAGATTGTGGCCTGAGTCGTAGGTGAGAAATAAACTAAAGCCTCTCCACTGAGTCAGGCTTTAAACATCTTTATAAGAGATTCTGATTATTGCTTAGTGTGTATTAAATGCATAATTCATTTATTTAACATATCCAGTTTTTTTTTTTTTTAATAATATTTTAGACGTCTTGTGTTTTTTAAATGTCACTTGTATTAAAAAGATACATAAGTTATCCATGTGGAGGGATACCATCAGCCAATTTTTGCCTGATGTTTTTGCCAAACGCTAATCTGATCTTCCTGTTTTTGAGGCTCACCAGAGATTTGCATCTTCTGTTAGCTCTCTGACTCTTAAATGTAGTACATGTTGACCCTGACACAGACGTGCCTACCTCCAGGCTGGTGTTCCTGATCTGTCTGACTGTCCTGAAGAGGTTTTTCTTCACCAGGGAAAGAATTCTTTCATTCTGCCACCCACCACAGTTGTTTTCCACAGTCTTCCAGGCGTTCCGTTGATTTGGCCACATCTGATGCTGCTGCTGTCTCTCTCATGGGTTTATTTTGATCTTTGTCAGACTAGCAATGGCGTTGCTTTACTGGAAGTGGACTTAGGATTTAACTTAAGACTACTGAGATTTAACATCAACAGATTTTAAATGCAAACACCACGCTCAAGAATCAACCTTCCATACAGGACCTTATACCTGCTTACCTGTAAGTGACATAATGAGAGAATAACATGTAAAGAAGGCTGTATGTCTGGGAATGATGTCGTTCTGTCTGTGAGAACTGTACACACAATCAATCATTTGCCAACACCGTTCACCTCCACAAGTTTGGAGCATTAAAGGAGTTCCTGGGAGGCCAGCGTTTCAGACCTAAATCAGGCCAGCCATCTCATTATAGCTCCAGCGTACTGAGAAATCTTTAGATCTACCTTGATCGTATCTAAGCACCACTCGTAGTTGTACTTTAATGATACTGCAATGAATGTTTTTTTCTTATTTTTCTTGTATTTTTCTTATATTGTATATTTTGTATTGTACAGATTCTTTCTTAGTTCAATTTCTATTTAGTTTCTCATATTTATTTCCTATTAATATTATTATTTTAAGATCACGGACATTTCACTGCATATCGTAATGTGTATGACTGTGTATGTTACAAATAGAATTTGAATTTTGACATTCATAAGGAGGACAACATTGGGACATGGCTGTTTTTAAAAGTTCAAATGACATCGAGAAAACGTTGAATGAATGTCTCAATGACACAATACAACCTCAAAACAACGGAATTGTAACTTAATTCGGCAGCATTTATAGAAATGTACATCTGTTCGCACCTCAATCATGGTCGCTTACGTTTGTAACAGGGTTTCAGATTGTGTTCAGAGGTTGCGATGGATGCAACAGCTTCCCACGCATGAGATGATCGGTACTGTAAATCTCATGTCATGCATCTCTTAGTGTTGTTTCATTTTCTTTCAGAAATATGACCATGCGGTGCTTCTCAGCTCCCGGATGACTCTACTGCAACGTGGTGTTTGCACAGTGTCCGAACTGCATCACGTCCGCTTTTACACAACTTTTACGGGTTTATGTTTGTCTGCTTCTAATATAATATTTCAGTATATTGATGTTTTTTTTCTGTGGTGCATGCATGTTTACAAGCATCACCAGCATGTTCCATGGTGGTCCGGTGGTTGGCATGCAGCGGTCTCACCACAACAACCAGAGTTTGAGTTCTGATCAGGCCATCAGTTTGGTATTAAAATAGTTTTGAAGTTGTTTTTATAACATCGCATAGGGGGATTCGTTTAACATTATCCCAAAGTTAGGGTGGCGCCAAAGCTCTGGAACGAACCCCTTCTTAAGATTCGACACTGTAACTCTATTTCTGAGTTTAAAGCAGCTGCCAAGACTCATCTTTTTTAGTATTTATTCAATACTTATATTAGACTCGTGTTGCACCTACAGGTTCCAGGTTTGATTCCCACCTCGGGGTCTCTGTGCATGGAGTTTGCATGGTCTCCCCATGCTTGAGGAGTTTCCTCCATGTACACTGGTTTCCTCCCACAGTCCAAGGACATGCATGTTAGGTTAATTAGTGTTTCCAAATTGCCCGTAGTGTGTGTGTGTGTGTGTGTGCCCTGTGATAGATTGGCATCCCGTCCAGGTGCCCTAAGTCTCCTGGGATAGGCTCCAGGCCCTCCATGACCCTGTGTACTGGATAAAGCGGTGAAGATGATGAGTGAGTGATTGACTCATTTTATTTTATTTCATTATTTCTCATTTCATACCATATTTAATCTTGCGAATCTTTTTTGTCTAACTCTTTTTTGTCTAAAAATGACTCTTTATTAGTTAGTTAGTTACTTATTGTCGTTAATGTCTCACCTTTTATGTCCAATGTAAAGCACTTGAAAGGCGTTTATGAATAAAAACTATTATTATTATTTATTATTATTATTATTTTAAATTTTATTATTATTATTATTTTATTTTATTTTTTTATTATTATTATTTATGTAATGTAGTCAGCGTTGTTCCAATGCCATTTCATCAAAGTCATTCTAGCTATGAAAAGTGACTCAATACCAACCGATTGTCCCAGTGTCTGTAACATTACCCAATGAACCTCACCTTAATGTTTTGCTAATTAAAAATTTCTTCTGTGTTCAGCAGACGTCTATCATTCCGGAAGCAAGTTTCAACTGAAGCGTTTTTGTCTTATACTCTCAGAACCAACTTGTACTAAAATTCCACTTAATTTCCAGTTAATGTTAACTACACATGCACTTACAAGAACTGCTTATAATGAGAAACAAAAAACAAAAGATGATTCACTAAACAGTAGCTTTTAACCTTTCCATGGTAAAGTTTAAAGGCAATCAGGGTTTTCTGATGCTTTCCCAAGACTCTGGAACAGTTTACTACAGTAGACATGCCTAAATCCCAGTGTACTCCTTATTTGCAGGCATTTGAGCCTTCCTAAAGTCTGCAGCATCTGGTCTCGTGTTGTCACATGCTGCGGTTCTTCCTCTTCTCCTCTTTTATTCAATCTAATAAATGATTTTATTCGTGTTATTTATTATTGGATATTACTGTGTGGAAATTTGTCTCGTCGAGCGTGTTATGGAAATAAAAGGACATGATTTGAATTTAGGAATAACATCATGTTAAAGGCATTGCGGTCTAAATGCTGTTTGAAAAACAGTTTTATTTTATGGTGCTGATAAAAAAAGATTGATGTGTATCTAAAAACGTTGTTGATGTTTTTTTTTTTTCTCGGTTCTGGGCTCCAGTCTGCGTTCTCAGATTAAGTTGGCAGAACAAATTGTTTGCATTAGTTAATAGATTAGATGAGCACACCAATGTAGTTATGATAGAAAACATTCAAATAACCAGTCTCTTATAAAGCGCTTATCTTAACAAATTAAGAAAAGGTCAAGTTACACAAGCATGTTTGTAACCAGGGTTTAGAACCGTCACTAAACCAGGCTTCTTGACGTTCTCTGAAAAACAAACTATTCCGGAGTTTAAGAAAGTGTAAGAAACCAATCGTCCCCGAGCTCAGAGGTAAAATCGTTCAGAGATTAAAACATCAAAATGCCTTTCCAACTCGACTGATGTAGCTTAACCTTGGTCCAACACCTTATCAGTGGATTGGCTGCAAAGAGCTGATGAAATATTTTATGATTTTGATTAATGAATTAATGGAGGAAAAGATAAAGATAAAAGCAAATGACGTCTTATAGAGCCCGCTATTGACTGAGCTCAGATTAACGTCAGGGGCCGACAAAGGCTTTAATCCGATGGAGAACTTAGGGCTCGGACGTATTTATATGTGACAAGAAACCCTAGAAATTACTCATTATTCTTGTTGTTCTTCTTCTTCTTCTGGGAAGAGTCAACACTGAAGTCCAATTCCCACTTTCTCTGAAAGTTTGCTACAAATGGCTATGATTAATAAAAATAAAATAAAAAACCTTTGAGATGGCATTAGCTATATGTCATAGCATAGCACAACTAAGGCAGAGCTAAGGCAAGGCACGACGGTGCTGCATAACGGCGTGGAGAAGACTATTATTTTGTATGATAATGGCACGGATACCAATAATTACTTGCCTAATTGAAATAATTGTGTTGTGCACTGTTAAAGAAATTGATAAAAATGAATATAAACGTAATTACGAAGGGATTTCAATCCAAATCAGGACTTTTGATTGTGCAGAATAATAGAATACAGTTCTGAGAGTAAAAACTCCCTTTATTTCTCTATATAATCCCCTGCTACACTAATGCACTTATCCCAGTGTTTCGCTAGTGATTGGACACCATCAAGGTAGAAAGTTTTCCCAGTACACCAGAGCCATGATCAGACTGCTGGTCTGAATGACGTCTGAAACCCTAGCCTCCCAGGAACTCCCTTAACAACCCAAACATGTGGGAATGATTTAGAGTGAGGTCAGGACTGTATGAGGAATGTGTCGGTAACACCAACCATGTTCATGTAGACAGATGTTTCTTCCGTAAGTTGGTGACAAGTTATCCGTTGATTTTCCAGGATCAGGTGATCCACTCGCTGAATGTTCACAGGGCCGTCTGCAGTGGGCTCTGAGCACAGCCTACTTTAAAACATTTGCATTGTTCACCTAAGAGTCTCACCAACGAACTGTGCTTGAAGTCTGTTTGTAAAAGGTGCTCTTATGCCTTAAGATAAGTGCCGTAAGCTGTTTATGTTAAAATCAATACCAAGTAAAGAGTGATTGATTGCAAGTCCTGGTTTGACTTGAAAACTCCTTGTATACTATACGAAATGCTCTGACTTCAATCGATCACTTTTTCCTGGTACTAATTTTAGCATACGCAGCTTACTGTACGGCTACCAAAGTCTCATCACGATTTTTTATTTCATAGAGTGACAGAACTCATGAAAGCGGCCTTCGAGTGGTGCAGTGGTAAAGTTCTCGTCCTGTCATCCGGAGATCACGAGTTTGATTCCCGGGTGATGCTGTAACCTCTCGCAGCCGGAGGTCTAGAGAGAGCTGATTGGCCGAGCTCTCTCAGAGGGGAGGGATGAGAGGTACTTAGTGCTCCCACATTAATCACGGCTCTACAGTCAGTCAGGGGCGTCTGTGAGCTCACGCGAGCGAAAGGAATGGATAGCGCTGTCCTCCGAGTGTGTTACTCCGCCTCCAACGGTGTATGAGCGAGCAGTTTGAAAAGATGCGGTCGTCTGGCGTTAGGAGGAAACGTGATAGACTCAGTGGTAGTAGGAGCCATAATGTGGAACCCCCTAGTGACGGGGAGAAATTGGATACGACTAAGTTAGGGAGAAAATCTGGGAAACCCCCCCCCCCCCCCCCAAAAAAAAGCAGGAACTGGACTCAAGCTAGCTAGCAAGCGAGGGAAAACCTTGGAGCTAGCTATGGATGACCCATTAAGTGTTTAATGATGGTAGAAGAACTTCCAACTTTCCTCTCAGGAGCATTAATCAATTACTAAAGACTCTGTATTAAATATAAATTGTGGTTGTATAAACATATCTGTGGGATCTTTCCATATACAGTATATAACATTTTGCACTTCAGGAAATGCAGTTTTACTTTCTACACCCATGCAAATACCTATTAAGGGGGAAAAAAACAGGCAATGAAAGGAAAGCGAGCGACACGGTGAAATGTGTGTTCCATAAATCTAGAAAGTATGATAGGAACATGACAGAGATCAACACTGAGAAGGTATTAGTGTCAGCAGGCGTCACACTGAAATGTGTAAGCTAGTTCAATAACAGACCTGAAGAAAAAAATTATACCAAAAAAAAAGGACTTTAAATGTAAACTTGACATTTAGACTGCACCTTCAAACTCTGGAGCATCAAATGATTCTGTAATGATTTCAACTCTTTTTCATTCACAACCCTGACTCCTGTTCCTACAGTACAGCCTATACATCCTCCTAGTAGTTCTGTGCTTTATGACTAACCTCGCAGAGTTTATTCCGTAATAAAATAATAAAGCGTGAAAGCGGCTACGGCGAAGCCAGCGGGTCTCGGAGTGGGGTCGGGGAAGGCAAGCCAAGAGCTTTTTGTTCAGTCACGGCGGTGGAAATCACAACCCATTATCATCAATAAAGCTGCATTTATCGTTGGGTTTGTATTCTTCTCAGCCTCGATAGCTGAAAACCCTTCAGGATTATAAAATAGCTGAATCAGTTTGGGGGGGGATCAGGAATAAAACGCTCTGATACAGAGCCAGAGCTTTATTGTGCACATATTGGAATAATGAGTCTAATATTAGGGTTTTTTGTTGTTTTTTTTTAAGCTCCTAATATAAATCTGGATTGTGGAAGTCTGGAATTTTATTTCTTTATTTATTATAGCCGAAGGGATCCCAGGCTGCAAAGAAAAAAAACAAAAGAAAAAACAGTTTGCGCACTCCGGCTCTAAGCTCTCGGTACGAACGCTCGCTGCCTCCGTAGGCTCCATCTGGACCAGTGGCTTTGATTTTACTCCTAAGTGATCCACAAGAGCATTGAAGGCTGGACAGTGGTAATT
The DNA here is from genome assembly GCA_003987875.1 of Clarias batrachus. NCBI lineage: Eukaryota > Metazoa > Chordata > Actinopteri > Siluriformes > Clariidae > Clarias > Clarias batrachus. The sequence goes on from QMIH01000754.1 coordinate 308,341, forward strand.
TCCTGAGCTAAACTGCCCCAAACAGCCCCTTAAATGGCAGGGAGTGGAGCAGGGAAACACTTATTAGAGCCCAGATTGAAATCAGCGAACAGACAATACAAAGTGCTGCGCGTTTATGGACCCTTTCAATCAGGCCAACGAATTCCTCTCACTAATCACTTCATGGCCCTCTCTCTCTCTCTGTCGCTCTCTGTCTCTCTCTCTTTCTTTTTCTTTGGCCTCTTTCTCTGCCATAATTAGTGAAACATTACATAACTCCAGTGCTATTCCCTGCTGTCGCAGCTACAACTGCACAACTGCATTCCCAGCCCTGTGTCTTTCCCCTTAAGCCCTGTTCTAGGATCAGGTTCAGCCTGCTCTCGTTCCACACACACACACACACATACAGGTTGTTGCTGTTGTTGTTGTTTTTGGGACACATTAAAGAGACTCTCCACGCTCGTTAAAGTTCAAACAGTGACCCGGAGGTTCTAAGGATGCTTGCTCGGTGAGAACATCCGCGTCCCTTTTTTTTCCCTCATTAACCTTATTTATTTATTACCTGTTTTCCCCCTACGGTCTTGTCTATTGTTTAATCCGAAGCAATTCCCTCACGTTCAGCAGAGGTTAAAGGAAAGCGCTTAACGATCTCGCCGGTTTATAGTGACGAGAAACTGCAGCAGGTGGGAGTTGGGTTTAGTCTCCGGACGAAAAAGATATCTGATACTAAAGAGGGAAATAATAATGAAGAAACACAACATTGATAAACCATCGGAACTCATTTGCAATGTTAAAAAAAGAAAGCAGAAAGCGAAAAAAAGAAGAAGAAGAAAAAGATGTCCGTCTGGGTTTCCTCTTGGGGTCTCAGGTTTCCTTTCCCTGTCCAAAAACTCTCCAGTAGATGGACTGGATTAACGAAGATCGTATAGAGTGTGTGTGCACGTGGTGTCTGGTGTATTCCTGCCTTGTGTCTAGTATTCCCAGGATAGACTCTTATTGCTTAGTGAAGATAAATGAGTAAATAAACCAAAACAAATTTGGATTTTACATTGGTGTCACAAAAATGGTCAAACAGTCATCAACAAAATCAAGAAAAGTAACATCCAAACCACATGATTTACTCTTTTGCTTCATTTATTTTTGCATATAATTTGAATTGTCGTGTTGTTGTATAACACATCCATATTTTATTATCTTTTTTTTATGTCATGAAATTACTTTCATATTATTTTTTTAGTTTAATGATTATTTAACAGTCCAGAGAGAAAGAGGACTATTAGCAATTTTTTCCATGACAAATTAATGTATATTAGGGATAATTATAAAATCTATAAAAAGTCACATATGGCACCTGTATTATATTCTAAACACTTTTCATCATCTTTATATTTTTATAAGTTTCCTTTTTTTAATACTTATCATCACCGATATTTCTCAATATGCAGGTTATACCAGATAGCATGCGATACAGTCGATTTTCCTCCCTATAAAGTGCATTACATGTCTAAATGAAAGCAAAGCCACGCCCCCTTTATGTGTCAGAGTGTATTAATCATTAGATCTGCGCCACTTATTGTAACCATAGTAACCTAAAGTGATGTTCTATTATGATTTACGCTTTAGGGCACTAGTGTGCGGTTTGGAAGAAAGCCAGAGGGAGAGAGCGATTTTTGGAAGTATGTGTGTGTGTCGGAGGTGGCGGGTTTGGGGGGAGCGGCTGTTAAACTCCCCTGTATTTACTAATCTCACAGCGCCCTCTGCTGGAGGGCAATACGTAATAATCACTCATCATGATTTACTTAAGTAATATTCAGTAGTGTGTATTAGATGACAGGAGGCTTTATGACATTCGCTCTCTCTGATTTCAAACCCATGCTACATGGTTATGCATTTTTAATGTCATGAATGGAGGGAGGGCAAATCACACAAATCATACTTACAGTTTTCTGGGAATTCTCAAGAGCCCGTATTCGAAAATTATCAGGAAAAAGGTTCAACAATCAACAGTGCTTGTTACAGTGAGATGTTTTGAGGTGTTGAAGCATTCTCTCCTGATCTTGCTCCATCACACTTTCACCTGTTTGGTCACCTGAAAGCAGCCTCACGAACTGAAGATTCAGTTCTGAGAAGTACTGAAGACAGCGGTGCATTCGTGTCCCACAGCCTACGAGTATATAAGGACAAAGTGTATTGAAAGGCAAGGAGATTATGTGAAAAACTTATGCATTTATCTTTTGGAAAAAATTATTAAAATAAATTCCACAGCCTATAAGTTTATTTAACATGTACAGGTGGAAAATTATATAATATAAAATTACTTTTATGTGCTTTAAAATGTAATAAAATTTTAATAAATTACAATTACAAATGATTTAGCTTGTGTTCATCATGCAGTGGTATTATTATTATTATTATTATTATTATTATTATTATATAATCCAAGATAAGATAAATACACAAAAGTATTTTTATAGTATATGTACTTAAAATATACTTGTGTGTGTGTGTGTGTGTGTGTGTGTGAGTGAATCCTGTGTATAAGAAATCTATTAAAATATATCCTATCTAGGGTAAGGATATAAAATAAATATATCCTGTGTATATAATAATAATAATAATAATAATAATAATAATAATAATAATAATAATAACTATCAAATCTTGATAGTTAATTTTCTTGACTTCTTAATTTTACGTGTCTATTTTTATTTTATAGCTTCTATTGATTTCATATTTTCTTCTTTAGTTATGTAAAGCACTTTGATGTTCTTAATACACTAATTTAATAAATGCTATATTAATAAATGCTAATAATAATAATAATTATTATTATTATTATTATTATTATTATTATTATTATTATCATTATTACCTTTAAGCATTACATTTTATAATGATTTTTAGAATAGTTTTCTATAAAAAATTATTTTCTATAATTAAAAAATCTTTCACACTAATAAGAGGAACAAAGACACTCCAGATGAAATCCGACACAGGGAGTGTCAGCGGGCCAGATTTCAGGTTTTGGGATGTGTCCTGAATTGCATCCTGTCCCCTAAGTGCACTTTACAGGCTCCAACGTAGCCGATTACGGCCCCTAATAAGTGCACTTTCTGCTCATTTGCGATTGGTCCCGATCAAGATGGCGGTCGTCAGATTGACTTTAAACTTTTCTTGTTTTTTGCTCGAGTGTCTTGTAAAGATTTAGAAGACTTTCTGTAATAATTGAGAAGTCTTCGAGTAGTATAATATACGTATTAAATTATATGTATATATCTTGTTTGTTTTATTTATTTGTAAATGAAGCGTGCATTGTTATTTTATTCACCAACCTCTTGCTAGCCTGTTAGCTGTTTACATGCTAGCCCGGCTAATCCGGCGAGCTGTGTGAATCAGTGCACATCCTGTACTGTAGCTAAACAATCCGCGCTTTACAGAGAAGACCTGCGAGTCTGAGGTACTCCAGGGTGTTTCATTGCTGTTGTCACGATGCTAGTTAGCTAGCTGGAGGAGCCGTTTATTATTTTTCCTGAGTGTATCTCAGTTAACAGATGGTGTGTTTATTAAAGTCAGATCAGTATCTCGCAGTCTAATCTCACTAACGAACAGACTTATTTTACTTTGAGATAAAATATCATTTGTTTTCATAATTATTATTATTATTTAGGTCATAGCTTACACATTTTCCAGTTTGTCATTTCCTTTCTTCACTTAATTTTTCTTTCCTGCTCTGAAATCTGTGTAGAGATGGAAAGACTGATAACACACTTCATCTTCCTCAATTTTCTTCACTTCCTGTCCATCCTCCTTATTTCTTTCATTTCATTAATTAGTTTTTCTTTTGTCATTTCCTTCACCCTTTGACTTCTTCAAACCTTTTTCATCTATCTTGTCTCTTTATTTATATTTATTTATATCTGCTCCTTCCTTCTTCACTTCCTGCTTCACATGTCCTTCCGGACACCATTTATTCCTTTGTCCTGTTCTTTCATTCATCCCGACTTCTATACTTCATTTCTACCTGACTTCCATGCTGCTTCCATATTTCATTCTGGGCATCATTTATTCCGTCTTCTCTTTATTTCTTCACTTGTGGTCCTGAATTTCTGTACTTCATTCCTTCTTCTCCATCTGTCTTCCTCCTTCTTTTCCATCGTTTCGTCCATTCTGTGTCCTATCCTTCCTCATGTCTCCTTTCCTGACTTCCGTACCTCCTTCGCAACCTCATTTATTCCTTCGTTTTAGTCTTCCTGGCTTATGTACTTTGTTTTTGTTCTTCGCCATCTGTATTCTGTATTTTCTAAATCATTCATTCATTCATTCCCTATCATCTCTGATTTCTGTATTTCCTTCTGGATATCATGTATTCCATCTCTTCCTGACCTCTGTACATCATTCCCTTCTTTCCTACCTGACTTCCACACTGCTTCGGTATTTCCTCCAATTATTCTTTCCTTTCTTCCTTCCATCCTTCTTTTAAGTCGTCCTGACCTCTGTACTACATTCCTTCTTCTTTCCAGCATCATTTCATCCTTTCTTACTGTTTTCTATCTTTCACTAATCCCCTCATTCCTTCCTGATTTTTTCTTCTCTATCTGTCGCTCTTCCAGGCATCATTTCATCCTTTCTTTCTGTATTCTGTCCTTCCTGACTTCACTAATTCATTCTTTCTTTCCCTGTCTCACCTCATGTCTTCTTTTCTGATTTCCGTACCTCCTTCTCAACCTCATTTACTCAATCTTTTCAGTCATCCTGGCTTCTGTACTTCATTATTTCTTTGCTATGCATATTTTCTTTATTTCCTGACTTCACTAATTCATTCATTAATTCATTCCCGATTTGATGTCTTTCTCCTTTCCTGATTTCCATACTTCCCTCTCGATCTTATTTATTCCTTTTTCCCCCTTTTTTCAGCCTTGCATCTTTCCTGTCTTCACAAATTCATTCCTTCTTTCCCTGTTTGACCTCTTATCTCCTTTCCTTAATTCTCCTTTCCTCACTTTTAACCTTCGTTTCATTACCTTCATCTTCCTTGTGGTTTCATTCCTTATTGATTTTCATCCTCCCTTCCTTAATTCATTATTTCTATCCTGACTTCATTTCGTTCATCTCAACTTGATACCTTCCTTCCATCTGGTCTTCATTCCTTCAGTCCATGCTTTCATTCTCTCTCTATCACTCCATAATTTCCTTCCTTTTTTCCTTGCCAACTGTTTTTTTTTTTTCTCTCTCTCTTCCAGATGGTTCCGTGTTTTTGGTGAAGCGCTGATAGCCGGTGTTACCATAGGAACTACCTCCCAGCCGGACCATGATTGCACTCTGAGTACTCTTCGGGTACGATAAAATGTCCGCAGAGCTTTACGCTGCTAAGAAGTTGCCCCCGGCGGCGACAGCGGTGCAGCAGTACCAACAGCAGAACATCAGCAACAACAACACAGTTCAGGGCTGCAACTGGCAAGGACTCTATCCCACCATCAGAGAGAGGTACACACACACACACACACACAGATACATACATGCTGGAGAGCATCTGTGTACATAGATAACGTTTAAAATTGTGTCTTCAGAAACGCAGTCATGTTTAACAACGAGCTGATAGCGGATGTGCACTTCGTGGTCGGTCCCCCCGGGGGAACGCAAAGAGTACCAGGGCACAAGGTGAGGATGGAGAAGAGCCCAGCCAATTAAAAAAAAAACTAATAATTAATAATAATAATGCCCCCCCCCCCCTCTCTCTCTCTCTCTCTCTCTTCCTCTCAGTACATCCTGGCCGTTGGGAGCTCGGTGTTCTACGCCATGTTCTATGGGGAGCTGGCCGAGGACAAGGACGAGATCCGCATCCCGGATGTCGAGCCGCATTCCTTCCTGGCCATGCTCAAGTGAGAAAAGTGTTGTACTGAATGTGTAGTGTTTGAGTCGAATTGATTGAAGAGTTTTGACCCTTTTCATTTCATTCCGCCTCCTCAGGTACATCTACTGCGATGAGATCGACCTGTGCGCGGATACCGTCCTGGCCACGCTGTACGCCGCTAAGAAGTACATGGTCCCCCACCTGGCACGCGCCTGCGTGGCGTTCCTGGAGACCAGCCTGAGCGCTCGTAACGCCTGCGTGCTCCTGTCGCAGAGCTGCCTGTTCGAGGAGCCGGAGCTGACGCGCCGCTGCTGGCAGGTGATCGACGCCCAGGCCGAGCTCGCGCTTCGTTCCGATGCCTTCTGCGACATCGACTTGCGCACGCTGGAGAGCATCCTGCGGCGCGAGACGCTCAACGCGAGCGAGACGGTCGTTCTGGAGGCGGCGCTCAGCTGGGCCGAGGCCGAGTGCCAGCGCCGTGAACTGCAGCCCAGCGTCGAGAACAAGAGGCTGGTGCTGGGTGACGCCCTGTACCTCATCCGCGTCCCAGCCATGTCGCTGGACGAGTTTGCGAACGGCGCGGCGCAGTGCGGCCTGCTCACGCTGGCCGAGACCAACGCCGTTTTCCTGTGGCACACGGCGGCTAACAAGCCCGAGCTCCCATTTGTCAGCCAGCCGAGGAAAGGCCTGACGCCGCAGCGCTGCCACCGCTTCCAGTCCTGCGCCTACCGCAGCAACCAGTGGCGCTACCGCGGGCGCTGCGACAGCATTCAGTTCGCCGTGGACAGGCGCGTGTTCATCGCCGGCTTCGGGCTCTACGGCTCCAGCTGTGGCTCGGCCGAGTACCAGGCCAAGATCGAGCTCAAGAGGCAGGGCGGGACGCTGGGCCTCGCCGTTGTCAAGTACTTCTCGGACGGCTCCAGCGGCACGTTCCCGGTCTTCTTCGAGCACCCGGTGCAGGTTGAGCCCGACACGTTCTACACCGCCAGCGTGGTGCTGGACGGCAACGAGCTCAGCTACTTCGGCCAAGAAGGGATGACCGAGGTGCAGTGCGGGAAGGTCACCTTCCAGTTCCAATGCTCCTCGGACAGTACCAACGGCACCGGGGTGCAGGGGGGTCAGATACCCGAGCTCATATTTTATGCCTGAGAGAGACCAACCCCCCACCCCCCTGAGTTTGTACAGATTAACCTTGTCGTCGACAGGCAGGGCGTCGCTGTTTACACTCGCAGTGTGATGGCAGAGTTTCTGTCATCGTCTGTTGAAGTTACTCATCAGAACTTTACGATTTATATTCTGAGTGCCAACTCGCCAGCGTTACAGAGTTACTAGCATGACAATCATCCTCATTACCGTAACCTGGGCGGACAAAACTACGTTTTAAGCATAACACATGATTGCCTTATCGTCCTTGCGCATTCTAACACCAGGAACCGACTCTTCTATCTAGCTCACCCACATTCTTCATTGCTTTCATTGACCCCCATGACGTACGTAGGAAAGCGCACTCCTCTTCTCTCTCGAGGTCAGATCACGGACACAGCTAGATCATGGCGTGACATTCCAGGGATTAGGTTCTGATTATCCTGGCCGTCCTTACCCTTTCGAATAATTCCTTCCTGTTCGGGGTTAAAGCACAACTGATGATCGCACAGGACTATTGTGTTCGATTTCTTTATTACATTTTTTATTTTTCCCCTTGTCTCGATATTCAACTGGCGTCTTTACATATCCAACAATTGTTTCTCACCTGTGTATTTTTGTGTTTTTGTGGATTAGCTTTATGAGCACCAGATGGACGGGTTTTTCATTATAAAACACTGTAAAGTTCACTGTACTGTCTGGATCCGGGTTCTACATGTCAGGTTCTGCGTCGTGCCTTGTGTTTCTGGTTTGCAAAATAAGAAAGAAAACTATTCCTTAATACGAAGGTAGCATAACACTAACTTAAAGTGGAAAAAAAAGAGAGAGATGAAGTGTGAGGTCTTAAGCTGTAGCTGCTAGACCGGGTTCAGATGGAGAAAACATCGCCCATTAGTCAAATTTTTTTTTAATTTTTTTTTTACACATTAGAGGAAAGTAAGAACTGAAAGTGCTTATTTTGTGAAACTGATACTTGATATTTTTTATACTTGGTGTTATTTGTGAGTCCTGATGTACAGTGTGTCCTGTAAACACTCATCACTGTGGTGCAGCTTTCTCCCTTGCTGTTATTTTGTGCTTTAAAATGAAGAGTTCAGACGTTTGTTTTTATCTGTTTCTGTAAGAGAAGGGCTTGACGATGCGTCACGCTGCTCGTCACGTTGTTTTTTTATTCTAGAAATCTCGCTCGTGCTTCTGTATTTTCCGCCTGTACTGTAACTTTCTACCGGTGAAGATGTTGCCGCTTGTTATTGTTTCATTCACTGTTCTTTTAGGGGAACAAAAAAAAAATCACTTACTGCACCTTTTAATCACAGTGAAGACGCACATGATCCGAAATAAATCACCAGTGAGAGTTCTCACTCACAAATATTTGTGTCAGTGTTTCATTATTAACCTTGTGTGGCTGTCGGATCTGTAGGATTTTGTGTGCTGCTGCTTTACATATGCTTCAGTCAAATCAGCCTGGCTACAAAATATAGTGAACAGAACAGCCACTCTGTTCAACTGTGATGAGGAGAAAGGCATCTCAGAAGGAACATCGCATAGCATGAATTATGGCAATTTTACAGTGAGCGAGAAGTGCAAAATGAAAATTTTTTTTTGAACAAGATTCAAAAATAAAACAAATTCAAACAAAACCGAAAACTAAATAAGAAAAATTAAAAATCAAAAATTAAACCGAAAATAAAAGAAAAAAAAAATCTGAGAACAAAATAAAACTGAAAACAAAAAAAAACAAAAAATTTAAGAAATTAAAAAACAACCGAAAACAAAAAACATGTTCAAAGAAAACCAAAAATTAAAGAACAAAAAAAAGAATTTTTTTTTTTAAAAACAAGTTAAACGAGATATTTAAAAAGAAAAATCCAAGCACAAAATTAACCTGAAAACAAAACAAAAAAGGAAGGAACTAAAAAAGAAAAAACTGAAAAATCATTATACAGTGGAACCTCGGATTGCGAATAACGTGGTTTTTACGAGTGGTCCGGAAACCGAGCAAGTATTAGTTTACAAGCACCGAGTATCATGTATCTCTCACACACACGCACAGATGCTCTTTTGCCTTTTCACCTCCTCCTCGGCTTTACAAACACACAGAAACTCCAGGTCAGAGAGATTTCTTTTTTCCTTGTTAAAACTGTGTTTCCGTTGTGTTTGAGAGTGTCCATTTGTTGTGAAACTTAAGTGTTTCCGTTAGTATGCGCTCATGTCAGTCTCAGACAGATGTCTTTTTTCCATTAAAACAATGTTTCCGCTGTGTTTATGCGTTTGTTGTGAAACTTAAAAAGCGAGGTGGGGAGAGGGAGGGGGAGTGTTACTGTGTAAAACGAGGCGAGGGAAGGGGTTAATTCCACACACATACACACATGGCGCCTGTGCGCACGAACAGAAACACTTATCTGTCAGGAATTATTTTTACTTTTTTTAAAGGTAAAGTGCAGATTAATTTTTTATTTTCATTTTATAGATTGTATTAATTATTTTTATGTATTTATTTTTTGGGACTGTGGAATGAATAATTTGAGTTTATTATTTCTTATGGGAAATGATGATTTGGTTTACGAGTGTTTTGGAACATACGCCCACTTCCGAAACGAATTAAGCTCGTAATCCAAGGTTCCACTGTAAAACAAAACTGAAAACAAAAAAATATTCAAAAACATTTTCAAAACTGAAAAAAATAACACAACAATTCATTGTTGTCACTCTCACAAACCAGAAAAGGCAGGTATAGTTTTCAAATAAATTATTTTTGCTGATTGGACGAGACATCGGTCACTCAAGATGTACAAGAAGAAGTACTGTAGTCTTGCAGCATTTAAATGTCCATGAGGCTGTAGTGCTTCCTGTATATTTTGACTTACAGATGTCTCCTCTGATCAGCGGTTAGAATCGATGTGGTCTGTGAATGAAATACTCACCGCTGATCTTGAGTGACAGGCGTCTCCTCCAAATCAGCAATAAGAATTCCATTTGCAAACTATACCAGGCTTTTTTCAGTTTGACTGAATTGTTTTCACATTTGGAATTTTGTTTCTGGATATGTTAGTGTTTTCTGATTTGTGTTTTTATTTTATTTTGCACTTCTCAGCATCGTACAATTTATCTGGTGCTGAGGTCACTAATCACTACAGAAAATGTCATGTTGCCATAGCAACCGAAAAAACTTTGCTCATCACACAATCGCGATGTTAATAACTTGCACATCCATCGTGATTGTTCTAAAGCTGTTTAACTTGCTCTGTGTGATCACAACACAAGCTCACACTTGGCACCGCCCATTTAATAACCTTTTTAAATACTTTTAAATTAATTTGAAGTTAGGACTGCAAAAAAAAAAAAAACAACACGCCACTTACCAGCGAAATGTTACAGAACTGGGACTTTAATGTGTTTATGGCATTAACTTTTTTTTGTTCGTTTTATCATAATGTCTTGGAAAACCTGTTCATCAGAAATTGTATAAATGAGTTCAGTTTCAAATACACACACACACACACACACACACACACACACAAAACATTTTCTTCTCAGACAAAGTTCCTGCTCTACTTCGTCCTCTGTTTCTTGCGGGCGTGAAACTGCGCCGTCTTGTTCTTCACAGATTTAATAAGCATAGACAGACTCGGGTCCAAGGTTTTACTCTGAGCCCCCGACGTTACTGAGTCTGTCGTCGTCTCCCCGCCGTCTGTGCTCTCCTTCACCTCCGTTTTCTGGCCGGGTTTCTCCTGGCTCTGGAGCGCCTCCTGCTGGCCGCGCTGCTTCTCCTCCCGCCGTCTCTGCTTCTCCTCCAGGATGCTCCGAGTACCTCTGGTCTTCTTGTAGGCGGGGTCCGAGGGGTCCAGGTTGTACAGGTGGGACGTGAACATGGCCTGGAAACGCGGGTCCTGCAGGTCCACCTGTTTTAAACATACACACGTTATTAGATGGTTAAAAAATGCGAATGAAGCTTCACAGTTTTCATTTCTAAACCTGTTGTAATGTACTTCAATTTCAACCTCAACTTTGATTTAAGACTGACTTGAACAAACCTGAACTTTAATAACACCATCAGACATTTATTTCTCTTAAATCTGCAGCTGTAGAGTGTTTAATTAAAACAACCCCTGGTTGCAGGTTTGCTTTCTGACCTTGAAGCTGTCCTCCTCCGGCAGCGTGTTGCTCTTCAGGAGCTTCTTCCTCTTCTTCTTACTCAGGTTCTGCTGCTCTACGATCTGGTCGTAATTAAAGTGCCGCTGCTTTTCGTCTTCGTCATCGTCCATCAGGAGCGCTATTTCAGCCTGAAACCACACACACACATTATGATTACACTGTTAACCTGAACTCAAGGAGCAGGGTAAAGGCTTAAAGACTAATAACAGATCGTTACCTTCTGCTTCTCTAGCTCCGCCTCCTCCTCCGGGCTGAGTTTCTCTTCGGCTTTTTTGTTGTTTTTCGACTTCTTGACTTTCTGAGCCGCCTCTGATACGAACAAGGATTGATAATCATCAGAACGACACAAATTCTGTAATGACTATGGAACATGTTAAAGAAGCAGGAGAGAGAGAGAGAGAGAAAAAAAGTGAAGTTTGGCACTGACCAGTAGATCCTCCCAGATCTTCTGAGAAGAAGGGGTCATTGAGGTCAACGTCAGGAGGAAGTTCATCATCACTGATAGCGACGTCGTGATGGGCCTCGGCTTCCTGTCGGGAAAGGGTGACAAAATGTACTCTCTTGTACGATACAATTCTACACAAATTCAACAACAACAAAAAAAATATATAATAATCTACTAATTTATATAATAATCATAATTTGGATTTTTTTTTTTTTTTTTTACAAATTTCACTGAAAACTGAAAAAGCAATAATTCATCTTAATAGTTACACTGCAAATAGGTGTGGCCTAGTCAAGACAAATGACTTCAAAGAAAACATGGGGGCGGGGCCAGAAAGCTGAAGGGGAGGGGCCTGAGAAGGTGGAGCCAAAAAGTTGTGAGGACACTGGATGTCCGTAAGATTGAGACGAGGTCAGGTGAGCGTTTCAGCAGTAGTAGGACACACAAACAGATCAAAGGAAAAAGGGCGGGGCTAAGCTTGACAAACCTTAAAATAATAATAATAATAATAAAATACCTTCTTTCCTTTCCTCTTATCTTTCTTCTTCTCCTTCTTCTTCTCCAGAAACTCCTCCCACGGTGTCATTTTGTCTTTCCCCTCCAGCTTCTTCTTCACCAGTTGCTCCGCGTTCTCCTTTAATCCTAATTTAAAAATAAATAAATAAATAAAAATATGAAAAAAAAACACACGTCGTGACTAAGATCCATCCTGCTGCACCGGTTCACGTGTCAGAAGGGACGTACCAGGCACCCAGGTGATCTCCATCTCCATGTCCTTGTCCTTCCCTTTCCCCTCTTTATCCTGGATGCTCTGCAGCAGCTCGCGGTATTTAGCGATCTGCTCATCTTCCTTCTTGCCCTTCTTCCCTCCATTCTTCTCGTCCTTCACGGACACCGCAGGCTTCACCTCTAAAGAGGGACACCAGAGAGACCGCGGTAACGTTAAGGAACATTTCAGACACTAAAAACATACCGTACGCCTAGTTTGCTGCCGCTACGAAGCTAATATAAAGAGGCTACCAGTTTAGCATTACGCCAAATACCTCAAAGGCTACCGTTCGGCTCAACGGATTAAACATTAAATCTTCAGGATTACTGACTTCTAATCACCTGAAGCAGTGTGACATTTAATTCTGTCATTAAAACATTACAGCCACGCCCACTTCCCTACAGAGGAGTTCTTCCTCTTCCTCAAGCGCTCACCTTCCGCCTCGACCTCATCGTCCTCGTCCTCGCTGGAGGAAGCCAGGTAGGCCTGGAAGTCCATATTCAGCAGCTCGTCTTTGTTGAAGTTCTTACTCAGGGTGGTGATGCGATCGTGATCCGTCTCGTCCCACGTCAACTCCACCTGAATGCAACAAAACAAGCACAGCTCTATACTTCCAGGTGCCAATCATTTCTCGCTCTCTCTTTTTTAACGCCACTCCAGCTTACGCGGCTGTGAGAATCAGTTTCAGTTAGTCAAAATTAAAACTTGATAAGATGTAGACTGATAAAAATTTGGATTTATTCGTTAAAAAACCTTTTCAAAAGGTAAAACAAGTTCCTCACAGGAGCAGGAGAATTACAGTCAAATGAAGTACATCTTTCAGTCATTTTAATTCTCCTTAGTTGTTTTCTTTGCTTGATGCAGAAGAATAATTTAACTGTTCTGAAATGGTGACATGGTGGAAAAAAAAAAAAAAAAGAAGAAACTTGCTTTCTTCCATTACTGTTTTAGAGGAAGTGAACACCTCCCTGCTACTGTTAGCGCTACGCTACACTGTGTGTTCGGGACTGAATTCACCTTTAAAGGTGCAGTAAGCAGTTTTACAGACCTTAGCTGTAGTGGTGGCGGTGGAAGTGAAGAGTTTTGGCTGGTAGGTGGACAAATCCACGTCCGTCGCTCGGTCCTTGGGCTCGTCTTCAAACGTCATGCTGTCAGGGATGAACCTGAGATCAACAGAACATTTTATTCAGATATACCGCCTGTGCATGACCCATCATGATGCTACACTCATCCCTCTTCACCACACGTCAGTCAATCAATCAATCTATCAATAAAAATGCCTAATTCTATGGTAATGAACCCAAACTGGCTTTCACTTAATAAATAAGGACTAAACCACCACCCAGGGCCGTACTGTTACAGTCTGTTGATTATTGTTCAATAACAGTGTTTATTCTGCGTCGGCTGGCCGTAACGGAGGCTCGTGTCTCACCGCAGGTCCAGCGTGGAGCAGCTGCTCTCGTACTCGAAGCCGTCGCACTCCTCGTAGATTTTGGCGGCGGTTTCGTGCGAGTCGCACTCCACCACGGCGTAGTAATACCGCAGACGCTTGAACTGGTAATCACGCACCTTCTCGCGGTAGACCCTTAACCAGAGAGAGACACAGAGGCAGGATTAGACTCTTTTTACACGCTGTTATTGTTTACAGCCACACGTTCTGAAATCGATACAGCGCAGGAGTGTGATATGATCACTATCTTCTGAAATGTCATCAATAAAGTATATAACGTAGATGAAGAAAAATTTGGGATTAAATATACAAATTTACAGACATACAAAAGTTACAATAAAATATAATTAAGAAAAAATTTATACATATGGGTAAAGATACGGCATGTGAGTATGACATTATTGAAACTTGAAGTATTTCAAAAGTGAAAGCTATTCCTCATCTGTGGACCCATTCAACGTTTTTTATTTATTTTTTTATTTAAGACTTAAAAACTAAAAACAAATTTTTAATTCATACAAGTTTGCATTTGAAGTCCCACTTAAATCTTGCTGTTCCTTTATAATCCTGCAGGTGGCGATCTCTTAGGTTTGACAGCAAAGTCTAAATCAAACAGTAACAGAAATCTATTACTTAAAAAGGATTTTAACGTTTGGTTTTCTTTCGAGTCTGTTGTTTGTGACGTTAAAATCCACTGCTGCATGTTTTGGTCACATGACTCTGAGACATCAAAAGTTTTTTTAAATGGCAGCAATTGCGAAAAAGGTGCCAATACTTTTGAATATTGTAATGTAGTGCTGTCACCTACAGAAGGTTAATTAACAGAGTGAGTACGAAGCTATGTGAATGTGATGGATATGTTTATACATGTGTGTGTGTGTGTGTGTGTGTGTGTGTGTGTGTGTGTGTGTAGGTGTGTGTGTGTGTGTGTGTTACCTCTGTTCCTCAGTGTCTGCGTCTGGGTCGTCTGGGAGGCTGGTGAGCTCCAGAGGGCCCTGAGTCTGCTCCGCCTTCAGACGCTCCTTACCAAACTCTGAGGGGTAAATCTGACACACACACTGCTACGTTAATACACATTTTATATATACACACAGCAGGTAGTTAGTATAGAGGAGGATGATGATGATGATGAGGCAGAGGGGGCAGAGTTACCGTGACGGACAGCACCACTCCTCCTTTAGGTTTAAAGGAGTTGAACAGAGCGAGCAGGTCTTTAGCTTTGATCCGGTCCCAGTTCATGTTACACACTGCTAACCTGCAACTGATCTACACACACACACACACACACACACACACACACACACAGTATTGAGCACACTGACTCACACAAAACAATTAATCTGTCTGTCTCTCTGTCTGTCCATTCATTTATCTATCTATCTACCTTTCTATCTATCCAGTAAAACCTCCTGTCTCTCTACCCGTCTGTCTCTCTACCCGTCTGTCTCTCTACCCGTCTGTCTCTCTACCCGTCTGTCTCTCTACCCGTCTGTCTGTCTGTCTACCTGCCTAGTCTTCCACTTTACACTGTCCGTCTCTCTAGCCATCTGTTCTTTTACTTATCTGTCCATCTTCTGGCCTGTTCTGCATTACTCCATGTCAATTCATCTGTCTTTTAACTCATCTGTCCATCTATATGTCTACGTCTCTACATATACATCTGCCTATCTGTCCAACAGTCTGCCTGTCTAACTATCAATACATCTGTCTGTCTGTCTGTCTGTCATCATTTCTCCTTTCATTGATTTTAAGCATCCGTCTACTCACCTGTCTGTTCTTCTAGCCTGTCTGTCTCCCGTCCGTCAATCTGCCTACCCACCCGTCAATCAACTCACCCGTATATCTGCCATTATGTCCATGTAATCGTCTCACTCTCTAGCCTTTCTGCCCACATAACCGTCAGCACTTCTATCCGTTTCATCATGTCCTGACAGTGAGTGCGTGTCTCACCTCCTCCGTGCGCGGCGCGTCCTTCCACATCTCCCCCCAGTCGTGTTCAATCTCCTCTTCCTCATGACGCATCGAGTCCTCAACCTCATCATCCCGCTCCTCCTCCTCATCTTCCTCCTCAGAGCTCGTCTCGATGTTTCCTTTCCCTCGAGCCAGGTCAGGACCGCTGTCACTGTCGTCCTCCGACTCGCTCTCGTCTTCCTCATCTTCATCATCATCATCTTCGTCGTCCTCCTCATCCTCAGAGAGACCCACTCCTTTATCATCATCAGTGTCACTGTATTCTTCATCTTCTTCTTCATCATCATCATCATCATCATCTGTGAAAGGGAAAACAATGGGATTGAGGCAAGCGGTGACTCTGACTCATCACTCGAGCGCTGCACCACTGATTATTTCTCTAGAACAGCACGACCCTCAGTGTTTTATTCCTCTTACACGACAACACTGTACCAAGACATACACATAAACCTGCGCTACTGTTCGAGCTGCTGTTATAGAAAAATAATCAACATCTTCTGACCAATCAGATGCCTTTATAAGGCAACAACAGCGTGTGTTTGTGTTTTTTTTTTTACCTTCCTCCATGACGCTGACTTCTTTAACCTTCTGTCCTCTCCCGATCTTCTCACCCTGCTTGGACTTCTTCATGACCGCTTTCTTAGTCACAGGCTCCTCCCCCTTTCCAAGCTCCTCCTCCTCCTCATCATCATCCTGAACCTCATCCTCCTTTGCTTTTGCTTTCTTCTTCTTTGTCGTCTTCTTCTTCTTCTGCTCCTCCTGTTCGGCGTCGCTCTGCTCCGAGTCGGACAGCTTGTAGAAGCGCTTCAGGTCCTCGGTGGACGTGTGGTTGATGGGACGGCCGCGTTTATCCACCGTGTACTTCAGCTTGAAGCGCTCGTCGTGGAACATGGACTGGAAGCGCTTGTCGATGCGCACCTTCTGCTCCACCTCCGGCATCTCCCAGAAGCGCGGGTCCTTCTTGACGCGGGCGAAGCGCTCGTCAGCGCCCGGCTGTTTCTTAGACGACATGATGAGGCTTTATTTACTGTACAGACGCACACCTGGACACAGACAGGAGAGGTGAGGAGAAGCGAGTATGACTTTCACATCTTTGGAAGCTCTTGCATAAAAAAGGTCTTTATATCGGGGCGAAGATTTTATTTCAAGATCGTGAGAAAGCAGTTGTTATCTTAACTGGTGACAATGAGAAATAACTGGAATAAGAAAACATGTATGTTAGGAAAGGAAATCTCCAGTCATTTCCCGATACGATATCGTGATACACATCCTGATTCAGCTTTAAATTTTCCCCTGATTTTGTTACAATTTTAAATCTTCGAAAAAAAGTTTAATGATCCATTAAACGTCGCTCGTTCATTATAACGTCAGTTTTCTCACATGAAAAGAAAACGCAGCATTTAAACACTACAAATTAACATCAAATACAAGAGTTTAACAGAGTTTGAATTTAACTGAGCAGAGTGTGTCATAATGAAATGTGGCGTGTTTTATCGCCTCAAAAGTCTCAAAACTTAGCTTGACAGTGATCGTGTGGGTTCATTTTCGATTAATTAGTTCTCGTTGTTTTTTGAGACTGGTGCGAGTGTGTGTAATGAGTGAGGTCGAGACTAATTTGCTCACAGAGTTTGGAGAAAAACGCAGATCTGAGGCCTTTATCGTGCACAATTTTTTATATTGTAACACCATAAAAATGCGTTTCTGTTGCGTCGCTCGACAAGCTCCTGCGTCCGGCACAGAAACGTTTCTATCTGAGGCTGATCATCGGCCAATCACACTGAAAACCAGACCAATCATTCTGGTCACAAGGTTCACACCGGTTCATCTCTATTATAAATGTAATGTAAAAAAAAACATCACCATGGACCACTCAATCACAGTATTATTATTATTATTATTATTATTATTATTATTATTATTATTCTCTTAAGCAAAAAATGTGAGAATGTTTCTTGTAACATTAAGCTCTGTGCTAACATTTGCTTGTCTTTACTTAGAGGGGATGCAAACTAATGAGAAATACAATATTTATGCTGTAGTTTAGTATATAACAATATAAAAACATTACATAATTAAACACAGATATACAGCGTCTATTTGCATTCCAAAATAGAAAAGGGTGGAGGTGCAATGTTGTGCCCTTCAGTCTGCCAGTGTGACACAGTAAAGACACCGTGCTTTAACACAGATAGTGTTTAATGTAAACTGTTACTGCACACTGATAGCGCGCGTGCGTCCTACACCACTAATACGTGATTACATTAGCTCTTAGCTTTGTGCTAACTAACACAAACAGGGAAAACACACGTTGTGGAGTAAAAACGAAATGTAAATGAAATCAGCACTCACAGATTCAGTATGTACACATCACACAGGATCACTCTCCGCGTTAAACACGTGTTTTTTCCGTGATACACCGATCACTTCCGCTATCTTTCTAAGCCACGCCCCATTCTCTTCTTCATGGGCTCTATAGGCGGTTGGTTTGGTAACAAACTCGCGCTTTACCGCAACCGCCTGGTAAGGAGTGTGTGGACCACGATTTATTACTTTTTTTTATTCCCTTGCAATGACATTATTTAATACTCAGCACTGTAAGAGACATGTAGTTTTAATGGGTGCCGCTTTTAAACGCTCCAACACGACCAAAAGCTTCAATTTCTACAAAATCTGTGGTTTATTAATTATTTTAAATGAATAAGTCACAAAAATAACAACAACAACACACATTGTTTATGAGTATACAGGCTAAATGTTTTATAATCATTTACATTTATCCAATGGGCAAAATTACTCAAGTTTACCTACACAGGAAGCAATACAGCATTGTGTCAAATAACAATCACAATAAAAATGAATTTATATTACTATAAAATTTAAAAGCAACTGCAATGTAAAAATGTAAAAGATTTACAGTGAACTGATTTTTTTTTATTAAATTTTATTTATATAGCGCTTTTAGCAATGTTCATTGTCTCAAAGCAGCTTAAAAAGAATAATTTTATTATGAAAATTTGTATGAGAAAAATGTGTCTAGATAATAATGAGATGAATGAGTGAATGATTAATGAAATGTCTCTGATGAGCAAGCCAGTGTTCGGGGCTCAGACACAGTTTCCCAGTTTAAAAGTAGACACAAGACACATCTCTTTAATCTGGCATACACGTAACTCATCCCATAACATCATCCTGAATGGCAACAGGAAAAAGTTTTATATATATAGCCATATCCTGTGAGTGGTAACGTCTGTACGGTGCAAATAGAGTAGTCAACTGTGAGTTGATTTTAGTCGGTTTGATCATCCCCCAATTTAAAAAGTCAATTTTCTAATTAATCAAATTAGCTACTACTGACATGTCAGACCCATGCAGCTGAAGAGCAACACCTTTTTACGGTGCAAACCTCCCATATATGCCACATTTGTGGAGAATTTGTCATCTTGTTGTCATATGCACACAATAAATAGTCTTTGTCATAAATTTCTCCAACTGCTTCAGTGTTGCTGTTGGTCTCTTCATAACCTCTCCGAAATGTTTCCTCATGGTTCTTTCAACCAGTTGTTTAAGCCATTGGATTTTTTTTGTTTTCATATCCTGATTTGTGCCTGTACAAATCAGTGCCTTGCCACCCTTAGTGCCCAGCTGCACTACCAGTGACAGAAATGCTCCAGCTTTTCATGCTGAGCTAATGAAAATCACAGTTAATCACAGTTAAAAGACAAATGTCTTTGGGTGCCATTGAGAAGGTGATTAGCTTCATTGGATTGAGTTTACAAATCATTTTTAGCAGGGGGGGTGTGATTCATTTCTAAATAATTTATTCTTTTTTTCTTCATTTCTTTCAACTATTTTTACATGTTGATGTTACAGTATATCTTTCACTTGGATAGTAAAAGTTGCACTGAGTAAATACAGTTGGATAAAAAAAATAAACTGTGTCTGCAGTTTGATTAACTTAAATATTAACATTAATTAAAGTCTGAGACTTTTAAAAAGTAAAATAAAATTATTAATTACAACACTAGCAGTCAAAAGTTTGAACACTTCTTCTAATTTTATGGTTAAATTAGGTTCATGGTTAAAAATCTTTACTGATTTTTATTTCTTTCTACATTGTAAAACAAAATATGCAATAATCTCATTTAAACAATTGATATTGAGATGTATATCTGTTACTTCTGCTTTGTAAAGCTTTGTAAACGGCTCTAATCTGAGGTGCTGTTTGTTACATTAATTGGTTATTTCTGAGGCTGGTGACTCTAAATGAACTTCTCCTCTGCAGCAGAGCTAATGTTTTGGTCTTGCTTTCCTGGGAAGGTCTTCATGTGAGACAGTGCTTGATGGATTTTTGCAAATGCACTTGGCATAATTCTGTTCTTGCTAGAACTGTTCCAGAACAGCTGGCCTTCATGATTTAAAATAACTGACTGACTGTTGTTGTTAATTCATTATCTAATGCCATGTGTTATTTGATAATTTTGAAATCTATAATCTATATGTAAAAAATAATAAACAAGCCCAAAAACAACTAATCAAACAAAAATATTGGCAATGGTCGAATTATAATGGTGTGGTCAAGTTTTTATTTATTTTTTTGGTAGGACAACTAACCAAACAAAATAATTGTGAAATATGTAATTTTTTTAAGAATAGTTTCATTAACACATTAAAACAAAACACATGCATTTAAACATGCACTTGTCAAAAATATCATTTGAGATCCTTTTCATGGCTTTCAACTGGGGAGGATTATAAGAGTAGAATAAAAATCTACATAAACATTAGTAATGGAATAATTTCATTTGATAGTATTGAGGATTTGTGTGTATGTATCATATAGTACCTTCAGAGGCGATACCAGCGTTCTTCGGTTCAGGAGCTTTATTATGGTATTAATGACAAAGCCAAACAATAACACGAACTGACTCAGTACACATCCAACAAACTCTCTGTCTCTCAGACACATACCCTGTCACTCAGTCGTAACTACTCTACTATAAGCACCTAGGCTATTCAGTATGCTACCGTATATGTTCTAAACAACTATCATTACACTCTTCTTTTTGAAATATGTCAGAAGCTGTGCTTGCTGTGCTTCTCTTGGGTGGTGGTTTTACAGAGGGGGGTTCAAACTTTTACCTCGTACTGTAGAAGAAGAAACACTGAAGAGGACTTTAGTATGAGGTATAAAATGTGTCCTGAAGACATTTTTAATGGTTTTCACATACAGCCTGTAGTCTTACCTATGTCCAAAACAACAAAAACAAGAAGAAGTAGTAGAAGAAGAACAACAACAAGAATGGGAAGAAGAAGAAGATGAAAGAGAAGAAGAGGAGGAAGAAGCAGTAGAAGAACAACAACAGGAATGAGAAGAAGGACAGTAATAAAATATATTATTATTATTATTATAGTTTTTAGGGGTTTTGTAATTGATAATAAAATGTTTTACCCTGTAATTTTTGTGTGTTGGTTATTTCATTATTTATTCATTCAGTCAGCTGTGCAGTGGTTGTGTGTAGGAGCTCGCGCGCGCTCACTTTCCGTCTCCGCGCTGTTACCGCTAAGTGTCTAAAAGCCGCGCATGTGAAACTCTATCTACGTACTTTCGGTTTTATTGTCCGTGCCTGGAGGGAGAACAGCTGCTCAAGCAACTACAGTCTAATATTCACTGTCGGAAAGGTAAGTCTAAGAGGACCGGTTGTGTGTAGAAGCTCTGCTGTTGAGGATGCTGTTAAGAGCAAATCTAACAGTATTTTATCAGCGTTTAGTATCAGTATGTAAGAATAACACTGAATTTATGCTGCGTGATTTACACAACTGGTGGTTTTCAACTGGTTTGCCAACAGGACCACAAATAACACAGCTGGATTATGGTGTGTGAATAGGTTTTTAACATAATAATAATAATAATAATAATAATAATAATAATAATAATTATTATTATTATTATTATTGATGATATAAATTATGACAATGTTACATATTGTAAATATTTGATTGTAAATATTTTATCTGTGTATCTGGATGATTTCGAATCCCAGGTTTGAGGGGTAAAATGACTATTTGTGGCTTGTTTAGTTTCCCCTTGCTTCAGATGCCACACCCTCTCCGGAGCTCTCTCTTATCAGTAATGCTTCGAACATGATTCCATCCATGAATGTGTGTCCTTTGTTTGATCAGTTACAACACACAAAGCTCATAAAAACTGCTGTACGTGCAGCTTTTACCTGGTGGTTATTGTTTTTGTTCCTCTGTATTTTGTACTAAAATTGTAGCACAGCAGGAGTAACAAACTAACAAACAAGTACAGGTCAAAAGCTTCAGATGAAAAAGGGTAAAACTCCAGAAAACAGGAAGCAGTGAGCCCCGCCTGGATCAGATCATGAACTGTTAAAGAATTGCACTCGGTTTCCTCCCACAGTTCAGAGACGTGCAGCGTAGTCCAGTTGTGTACTTGGATTGACACGTTGCCCATTTTGTACCCCGCCTTGTGCACAGAGTCCCCTGGGATAGTCTTGGCTTCCTGTGATACTGTACAGGATAAAGTAAAGCATGAGTGAGTGTTTTAAGACTAAAGAATGAGGTTTAATTTGCCCAATTTTCACCAAAATTCTTTGATCATCGTATTACAGTGGCATCTTACAAGTTGTGGGATATATTAGACATTAAGTGAACAGTTAGTTCCCACAGTTCGTTGGAACCCAAATACTTCAGAAACAGATTAAAGATTGCCAGAGACTCAGCTGTACGGACATCTAGAGGAAGTTCATTTTGCCACCTAGGTGTCAGAACAAAAAAAGTCTTCCTCAATCCCATAAAGCCTGTTGTTGGAGCTTTGGCTGCTCCTGATGAGGGGTCACCACAGGGGACCATCCGATCCGAACTCAATTTGGCACAGGTTTTATGCCAGATGCCCTTCCTGACACAACCCTCCCCTTTTTATCTGGGCTAGGGACCAGCACTGCATCCAGTGGGTTGGATTTAGGCATTTCCACATGATTCCATAAATCATAAATCACCATAAATGCTCAGAATAAAGGATGAAATTCTGTTGCTTTAGGTTGTATTTGCAGTGTTGTGTTTGGGTTGGTCAATTAAAGTTATTTCAATGTTACATCATCAAAGTCATTGTAACTTTGAAATGTTGTCCCAACGTTAAAAATCATCACAACACACATCCAACCAATTTACATCAGTCATCCAAAGTTGGGGTTCCTGCTGGGTAAGTAATCCAATTAGCCTACCCTGCAAGTCTTTAGACTGTAGATGAAAACCTTTTGATTACTTTGACAATTGTACTTTTTACAGGAGAGTAATTACTGTACGTCATGGGTCTGTCTAATTCAACACCACAAAGACCGATTACAGAAGAACTAGGTAAGTCAGGCTGTTCACATTTCAGCATCAGAGTAGATAATTTAAACATCTGGATTGTGTTTAAATGATGTCTGGATTCATGTCATGTTTGAGATACTCAAACCAGCTCCCATCATGATGTGGTGTATGCTTCATACTGTACATTTCCACAAAATACACCAATGATAATGTTCTGTCTTACAGCTTTTGAACAACCGTGGAGGACAGTGAACTGGAGGTCAGTATCAATGTATTAATGCATCATTTTGTAGATGTGAGGTGTGTATATGTATGTATTAGTATGCATTTAAAATACATCAAGGTGTGATCCATGTTACAGTTATCACCCCAAAATGAATTATTGTCATGAACCAATGCATGCTATTTCTCTAGTAGGCAGGGATAGCTCAGTGGATAAGGAATTGGACATGTGATCCAAAGTAATGAAGGCCCATATCACTCAACAGCTAAGATTTTTAAAATAATAATAATAATAATAAAAAGAGAGAGAGAGAGATACAGATATAATTTACTTTGAATAAGCCTGTCTGCTAAATGTCTTATACATTTACAAATAAAATGTTTAGTTTATTAATGAAAGACACATTGTTTTTTATAATTCTATATAGTTGCGGAACATCTACAAAACATGTTGGTTCCTGTGTCTCATTTACATTAAAGTGGTTATAAACAGATATTTTAACACATGTCCTTTACAAGCTGTGAGATGCCTTTAACACACTGTACCACGTTTCTTAATGTGAATATTTTACTTTGTTTATTTTCATTCTAATAGTGGTAGAGAAGAGATGATAAGGAAACTGAAGGAGTTTCAGGCAACACAAGGAGTCAACGAGCTCAGGATTCTGGTTGTGGGACCAGTATGTTCTGGGAAGTCCTCCTTTATCGCTTCAGTTGATTCTGCCTTACAAGGCCGCGTCACTTTCCTCACGGTTTCTCTCACCGATTATCCCACTGGCAACAGAAGGGTATCAGTAAATCACTTATTTTAAAGATATTATATATTATATACAAATATTGTGTTATTTTCAATTGTGAATCACCAAGGGGGCAGGGGTGGCTTGGTGGTTGAGGTGTTAGACTGCTGACTAGGAGGTTCCTGGTTCAGGTCTCGATGCTCCCTGGTTGCCGCTGTTGGACCATTGAGCAACGTCCTTCACCCTAACTGAAAAACGTTCAACCCTAACCCAACTGCTCAGATACAATCAAGCATCAAGATGGCAAACCAACCCTGTAAATAACTGCCACTGGAATGACAGATACATCTGTTGGCTGATGTGCTGGACAGCACGTAGACAGATCATATTGTCCATGTTATGTCATGTCACCAAGGCACAGTTTAAGAATAAAATATACAAACCCTAGCAACAACTATACAATCATCACAATATGCACTTTTTTCTTTCTACAGAAAAAACAATCACAGATATGACCTAAAACACTTACTTAATTGTTGAACATTCTGGATTGGTGAAACCTGCCTCAAACTTCCAATTCAATTAAAATTTTTTAATTAATGGGGTATTTTTTATTATCAAGATCAGATAGAGGGAAAAAAATGTGGAATCTTTAAATATTGAGGAAAAAATTATAAATTCGACCTTGTGATGTGCATTTCTAAAATAAATATTAAAAACGTTAATTGAGGTCTGAGTAAGTTGAGGTCTGTGCTTACAGACCTCAACAAACCTTTGGGCTTTATGGCTAATTAAAAAGAAAAATGGCCAGAACAAGAGTTTTCCTGGTCACCCACTTGATTTATGGTCACATTATCTGATATCACCCAAATGAGGATGGGTGCTATGTTGAGTCTGGTTCCTCTGTCTGGAACTGTCTCCTGTCATCTCATGGAGTTTTCCTGGCCATCTTCGTCCTAGGCTTGCTCATCAGGGACAATCTGATTTTGAAAGTAAGAGCATTTCCTTACACACACAATGTGATGAGAAGTCTGCATCAGGATTGGGAATAAACAGTTGTGTGCCCATAAGAAAAGCACTTATTAGTGAGTTTAATCAGATTCATCATCTTAGCATGTGTAACAGTTTTGTTTTTTTTATTAATTGTTTTAGCCAGGCTGTGTAATTGCTATCGTCCTAAAAGTGGTAGCTCTTTCTGACACTTTATCCATCAATCCACTTTTAAATTGATCATACAAATCAAATAAAAATGTTTTAAATATTTAAAAAAGTAGTCGTATACAATCATGAGTGTGGGTTTGCATTTGTTTCATATCTGTGATATAGGCAATGCACTTTCGTATGCTTTTTTTCTTCCCATTATAAGTTCTACAGGCTAAAAAGGGCCACAGATGGATCTTTCTTTCCATTTGTGATGGGTGACACCAAGGGTCTGGATGAGGATATGAATGGCACGGACACTGATGACATTATCAACATTCTACACGGCCGAGTGCAAGAGGAAAATAGAGTAAGCTGACACCTTACACTTACACTAGTCATTTAGTTCTTCACAGGAACTGTATAACTAAGGTATGTTAGTTATCTTAGTGTTCATACTGTAAGGCAGTTCACATACAGTATTGCATAAGTCTTGAGCTCCCTCATTTTTTCATATCAAATTAAATAAAACGATTAAATTAAAGAAACAAGAACAAATATTTTATTGTGACAGGCTGCACAAAAAGCACCTAAAGATACAAAGATACAATTTAAAAATGGGTTGCTTCTGTAACAACCTCAGCAGCGACCTCATTTCACCTCCCATTTGTTCCAACCTCTCAGCATTCAGCATCAGCAGTGTACTAATCACCGGCCTGATCATCTGTCATTATCTGCGTCGTGCCTTAAGTTAGATGCTTTTTTATGCCTGAATGATTAATAGTGATTTAACAAACAAAAAACATTCCTCTTAAACTGGTCAGGTACAGGGACTAGACTGAAAATGTGAGACAAAAAGGAAGCCTTGAGAACTATTCCTCAAGTCTACATCAAAAAATATGAGAACGTTTGACTTTTTGGAAGCAAAATATGAAGAAATAAAGGGCAGCTCAAGACATTTGCACTGTACTGTGCTGTACTGTATATAACCACAAGTCTCAATGATAAAATTACAAACCAAAAGCTTAATTACTGTATGCTTAATAATTCATTAAGCGTATCAAGATCAAAAGTTTCTCTTACAATTATCCCTGATAACAGTGCTTTTTAAAATACATACTTAATCAAAGTTTGCTTGTTTTTTTTGCCTCCTCATGAGTATATCCTGTAACATTGACTGTTATAACTGTTTTGTCATTTTTTTGTCTGTTATGACTGTTTTTTTTTATTTTTTTTTTTTTTATTTTTATTTTCAGTTTAATAATTTGGAGGAGCCAAACAACGAAACTAATGACTTTAACAGAGACCCGAGGCTAAATGATAAGGTCCACTGTCTGGTGTTTGTCCTTCCAGCTCACCAAATATCTGGAGTGTCAGAAAGAATTTTTTATAAATTGAAACTTGTTCTGCACCAAGCACGCGAACTGGGTGAGTGTTCATCCTGTCCTGCTGATTTTTTTTTAAGTTAATCTGGTTCATTCACAGGTGGCATGGTGGTGTACTGGTTAGCACTGTCGCTTTGCACCTCCAGGGTCCGGGTTCGATTCCCGTCTCTGTGTGCATGGAGTTTGCATGTTCTCCCCGTGCTTGGTGGGTTTCCTCCGTGTACTCCGGTTTCCTCCCACAGTCCAAAGACATGTAGGTTGGGTTAATTGGCGTTCCCAAATTGGCTGTAGTGTGTGAGTGTATGTGTGTGCCCTGCAATGGATTGGCACACTGTCCAGGGTGTACCCTGCCTTGTGCCCTAAGTCTCCTTTCAGGTTTCAGGGCCCCTGTGATCCTGAATACAGGATTAAGCAGTCTAGATGATGAGTGAGTGAGTGGTTCATTCACAAAAACAGTCATATACAGTACAGTGGCATTCAGACACATTTGGTGTTAACACATTTTATGCATCTTGTTTAGATTTAATTATAAAAATGATTATTATTTTGTTTAGAGATTTCTGCAAATTCAGAAATAAATAAAAACAGAAAATATCATTTGAAACCATTTATTCAGTGTTGTGTAGAAGCACTTTTTGAAAATGTATGTCTTTCCAAGAACTTTTGAAAAATCACTTATAAAGCTATTTTTTTTAAAAAAAGCTATTTTGGTCATTTCCTTGATGAAGGTCCTTCTAGCTCTGTTGCTTAACTTATACAGGTTGCCAGGGTTAGGGTTAACCCCTAACCCTAACCCTAACCCTAACCCTAACCCTAACCCTCTAGGACACATCCTGGTGGTTCCAAACTTCTTCATTTCACAATAGACAGTAGTTCAATGTACTTCGGCAACATGCAAAGCTTCAGAACTTGTTTATACCCTAGCTCAGTTTCCAGTTGGATTGTGGAGGTATAAAGAGATCCGTGGAATTACAGGCTTGATCCAACATCCATTTTGAATGTTTGGACTTAATTTCAACCAAAACTCTCTTTCCCATTCTCCCTCAATGTTTCACACACCCCTACAAAATCTATATGAGAATGTTCAGTCAGGGTTTCTGGACAATCCAAAATTCAAAAAAGGAATTGGGAGTTAAGAAATTTTGTTTGGGACCTGGCACAATATGAAACTCTGATGAGTTTCACAAAAATCTGCTTGATTTGAAACTTTTTTTAATCCTCATCCTGACCACAATTTGACACCCACCATAAAAAGAGCTTTTTCTCTCATACAGTCCATAAACCAAAACTGGAGAAAGTTCTCAAGATATTCAGCTTAAAATCAGTAGAGTCTCTTTATTATTTAAGACAATGCAAGAGATCATGTTAGATTGTCTGTGTGTGAGTGAGCCAGAAGACACAGCCATGCTAAACCATTTTTAAAAAAATAAAAGATAATACAGATGCACAATATAGGTATATAAAATATAAAGTATAATAATATTTCTCCCTAAATGAAATATACTACACAATAAAAAGTGCAAAAACTTTCTGAACCTATTTTATTACTCGTTGAAGAGCTTCTATGAGAAGAAAAGATTTAAAATTAGTTTCTTTATTGTATCAGTAATGGAATAATCATTCTGAGACAAATCTTATAAAGCTTAACTTCAGACACTTACAACAGCAATTAAATTACAAGTACATATGAAATGACTTCCACAGGAATTCCTCAAGTTGTCATGATGTCCATGGTGGATAAAGCATGTTCAATGGTATCAGCGGACCTTAATTTGATCTATAAGAGCAAGGAAATCAAAGCTAAAGTAAGTCTAAAAACCTCATTCAGTTGATCTCACAAATGTACCTGCCTCTAGTACAGAAATCAAATCACTCACCCACTGCTGTGAAATACATTAGCTTTTACACTGGTTCATGCAAATTATACCGTGTCTGTCTTTCTAGATGGAGGAATGCAGCGCCAGACTGGGTGTTCCAGTGAAATACATCTACCCTGTAAAGAACTATTGTGAGGAAATGACCACCAATGTTGAGACGGATATTCTGATTCTTATGGCAGTGACAAATATTGTGAACTTTGCCAATGACTTTGTTCAAAGGGAAATCTAAAAAAAAACAAAAACATATTTGGAAGTTTTGGTGGAAGCAAGATAAAGTGTATATTAAGGAAGATTCATGTCACCTTTTTGTACTTTATGCACAGTGGACCACTGTTCAGTTTAGCTTCCCAGCAGTAAAGTAAATATAAAGTTATGTTGATGGGACCAGGAGTTGAGCAGAGTGTAAACTGATGTTCCAGTTTATTGCCCACAGTGGATTAAGTGTTATAAGTGTTGTAAAATTGTGGTCAATGTGGTCATACGCTCATAGGGAATGTCTCATTTCGGGGTCCAAATCCTTTGAAGGACACATTTGAAGACTGATTATGTCATAGCGTCACAAATAAGACTGTCCCATTTCAAAGGCTCCTTTTAATGTGGCTGACAAATGCAACCTTCTTTCCCCTGACCAAGAAAGATGCAACAGTGTATACTTCGAGGCTCAACTTATCCAAAGATTCTTTGTATGCCAGGGTAGAGACCAGAAGAGACCACTGCAGATGTAGGATGTAGGACCTGAGGATAGCAAAATAATAAAAGTTTTCATAAAACATGGTTAAATGTTGTTACATGTTGATAACCAATGGCAACCACATCCAATTTATGCCATGTAACCTTTTTATAACCGGGATAATTTTTATTTTATATATAATTATACTTCATGTTATGTTAAAGGTGGAAATGGCTGGTGATGCAAATAGGAAGTCATTTTGGGTCAGTGGTCCTTCATGGTTCTTTGAAGGATGTGGCCTCAGAAATGAGACACATCCACAGTGTACAGTATATTAATTGCACTAAACTAGTTCCAAAATTTGTCAGTTTATTTTATACACAGATATTGATTTATTTGTCTTCGGAATCAGCAGTAACCCATATAGATGCCCAAGAGAAATATTTTTGATTTGATTTTATGATTTGATTTCAATATGCGTTTTTGTGATCTCCAATCAAGCTTATTCAGGATATTTTTTAACATATTCTTCCATGAAGGTGATGATCTACCACAATCTGTTTGCTTAGGTAAATCCAGGTGGTGACTTCTTTTGGCCATGTCGATTACTCATAACATATTATTCTATCTTCCATTAAGGACACTATATTATATGAAGTGGCTAGTTGTTCACACAGTGCTGAATCAATATATGCTGCATTAAATGTTAAAAACACTTAAGTTGATGTGCAAATAAATATTACAATACTATTGTGGTGCTTTCTGACTATTATTGGCCCAATTAAGAACTTTTATAACTGTAGTTGTATCAATTTGTATGCATTCGTCCTGCCCAATATTTGGTATAAGGGAGGAATACATCATACTGTAGAAGGAACTCCATTCCATATCCAGGGCATCATGCACACACACCTAGGGGCAATTTATTGTCAAACTACCTACTGTAACAGCATGTATTTGGGAAGAGGGAGGAGGGCTATCATGTTTCAGTCTTTTTTATGTTAATTTGAGCTATTTTGTGGACAAGGTTACAAGATTTTATTTTCTATCTAATATACAGTAATAAGCCGGGGTGAAAGTAGTTTTAAATTCTTGCCAATGTGTTGTAGCTCATGCTCACACTAACTAGGAATAATTTAAGATCAAAACACAGCAAACACAGCTGAGAGCTGAAACACATTGCAGTGTACCTGGTGTATGCATTCTTAATGTTTTCTCTATTGTTTATTTACTTGTGGTGTACACATTATTTTCATGTTTTTCCCATGCAGTTTCAATATATCTTTTTGATATCACTTGCATACGTACACACAGACATACATATATATAATGCTACTTATCTTGTATTTGTGTGCTTGTTTCATGCATACATGTCTTACACTTTTCTCCCCACTCCCTTACCACACATTCAGAACATCTCTTAAAAATTAGAATATCTTGAAAAAGTTTTACTTTTTTTTCTTTAAAATTTTTATTTAACAAGTTACATTTTCTCAAATTCTAGGTTCATGTACAGTGGAATATTTCAAGCCTTTTTTATTTTCATTTTGATTATTATGGCATACAGATCATGAAACAAAACATCCAGTATCTCACTATATTAGAATATTTCCTAAAATAAATCAAAAGAGGATTTATCATGAAGAAAATCTGAAAAATATACTAGTTCCTTGATCAGGGCTCCTGTAGCACAAATTACTACATCAGTGCAACATGGTATGGAACCGCTCAGCCTGTGGCACTTCTGAGGTGTTACTGAAGACCTGGATGCTTTGATTGCAGCCTTCAGCTCATCTGCATTGTTCTCTCAGGTGTTTCTGATTTTCCTCTTGACAATAAAGGATCAGTATGGTTAAATGGGGTCATGCTATGAGAGGGAATCCACCTTTTCTTTAACATGATTAAACCAAATTAAATTGTACCGAAATCTCTTTTCTCTCACAAGTACTGTATGTTGTAATGCAAAATAACTCCTAACTTTATAGTTGGAAAGAAAACAACTATAGACATCTCCATGACCGGAAAAGGCGAGGCAGGTGAACAGTTCGAGCAAATGTATGCTTATCGCCTTCTGGGGCAGGTGAGGCTTTTAACTTTTTCATACCCCCTTGTATCCAAAAATAAATATTTATTTTTAAATGAAATATCCTTGTTATCCCAAATTATATGTTTGTGTGGAGAGAAGTTGTGCTTGTAGACCAGGCTAACAAACATTGTTTATGAAAATTTGATCGCTTTGCTGGAATTGTCTCTTTATTATAATTACACAATTGCAGAACTTTAAGGCTGCCTAACTGGGCGAAAACATTTTAATTTACCTCACTTATGACATTATTTACCTCAGTTACACATTATTTACCTCAGTTACAGTGTTATTTATCTCATTTACAAAGTTATTTACCTCACTTATGACATTATTTACCTCACGTAAAATGTTATTTATCTCAGTTACAGCATTATTTACCTGAGTTACAGTGCTATTTGCCCCATTTACAAAGTTGTTTACCTCACTTATGACATTATTTATTATGTAATAATTATTTATTATGTTATAATAAAGTTATATAAAATGTTATTTACCTCAGTTACAACATTATTTACCTCATTTGCTACATTATTTTCATCATTCACTGTTATTTACTTCATTTACAGCATTATTTACTTAATATAATGCATTATTTACCTCAATTGCTACATTATTTTTTTATCATTGTTTATGAAAATTTTAAGCCTATGCTGGAATTTTCTCTTTTTTATAATTACACAATTGGAGAACTAAGTCTGCCGAATTGAGAGAAAACATAATTAGTTTTTCCGATGAAAAACGATTTTTTAATCCAATTGACTTTAAATATTAAATGTAAAGCTGACAAACTGAACAAAGTGATTCCCACATTTACTTCAACACCGCAGCCGAGGAGAGAAACAGAATCGAGACTGAGAGGTAACACCGGACATGACCAGAAGGTGGCGCATTCTCTCACGGTCAAATTCGGTTACGGCAGAAGTATTCCCAGGGAAACAAGAAAGAGAAAACAACAACAAGAAAAGAATAGGTAGTGCTATTGTAACACTCTTGTTCATATATAACCGGGAAGTTAATTAATTTAGACTGATATCTATTGACTTTGGAACCATTCAGTATTGTGTAATAAAATCGCGTTGTGACTTTCTTCCCCCTAACTCCGTGTTGTGATTTTTGTAGCTAATGTGGCTATTAGAGGTTGTGACGCCGACCGCCTGTGTGCATTTCATCGGTTAAAACATAGACATCTACAACGCTTCTGACCCAAGGAGTCTCCTTCATTTGTTGTTTATTCACTTGGATTTTCTGTGAATTGACTATTAAAGCGAGTAACTTTCATTCTTAGAAATGGGTGAAAGGTTAAAGCTAAAATAATGTGCTGATCTTTAATATTATATTGATATATATGAGTGATAATATTATTATTATTTCATGTTGAAGCCCACGTACCTGTCTGTCTGTCTGTCTTTCTGTACAGCAGAACTCTTTGTCTATCTTATTAAAACAAAGAAATCACTTTTTTATTTTATTTTGTTGAGCGTCTTATGGCTTGTTTTTACACTAAGTTGTACTTCTTTCGTGGTCAGACAAATACACTCCCTGTTCAGTAATCGGAGAGAGAATCACAGATGAGAAATGGAGAAAGTAGATTGGATAAAGATGAAGTTTTGTCTTAAAACGACTCCAGCGTGTTAAAATTTACTTATACCTCTTTTTTAGCCATGAATATATGAACTAATCCCAGTAAAAATATTCGGTTTAGCTTTTCTAATTAATATCTTTTGATGCAGATGTTTGTTTACATTGAGCAGGTATCTTATTAAATTATTAAATCCGACACATAACTGTTCATAATGTTGCTTTTACTCCACATTTCGATTTTCACTTATGGTGCAGGTAAATCTTCAGGCAGATATCTGAGTACTCTCATTGAAATAGAGTTTTGATCAATGTACAGACAAAAACCTTTCTTTTCTTTTCTTTTTTTTTCTTTCTTTTTTTTTTTTTTTACATATAAACACACTACCAGTCAAAAGTTTGGACTCACCCTCTAACTCCATGGTCTTTCCTGATTTCTATTTCTTTTACACTGTAAAACAACTCTAAACTCTTAAACTCTAAACGAACATCTCCTCTGCAGCAGAGATAAGGTTTGGTCTTGCTTTCCTGGGAAGGTCTTCATGAGAGACAGTTTCATCATGGAGCTTGATGGGTTTTACAAAGGCACTCGACACTATACTGTTCTTGCAAGAACTGTTCCAGAACAGCTGACCTTCATGTCTTAAAATAACAACTGTTGGTGTTACATCATTCCATATCTGTTATTTCATAGTTTTGAAAAAAGCCAGTATTGTTCTAGAATGTGGAAAATAAATCACTAAACAATAAAACATTGAATTATAAAGCATGTCCAAACTTTTATCTGGTATTGTATTATTTATTCATGTATTTATTGTTGTATTTATTTATTTATTTACAAAAAATAATAAAATTGCAAAAAAAAGTAATTTTTTTGTGTGTTTGAAAGGGCATACACCCTTATTTTTCACAAATAAGCAGAATGCGAGATAAGTTCACTGAACCATGTAAGGCAATGTTAGTATATGAGGATGTTGTGCTTGTTTTTGCCACCTGCAAAATATATTACTAGTTATGTATTTAGTTATAAAGATATATACTAAAAAACTTTACCTTTTCCTTTCCCCAAATGTTGTTAATTTTTAAATATTTTTTATAATGAGATTATACCATTATACCATTTTAGTCTTCAACATAGTCTTCTAACGTCAGTTAGAAGTACAGATGTATTCAAACATTTTTAAAAAAGATTTAATATTTCATACTTTTTACAGGAAAATAATTGTATCATGGGTTTATTTGGTTCTAAACAACAGCCGAAAGATCCAGGTAAGTTGTCACATGTGCAAGTTGTCACATTGTTCATGCTGGTTTCTTTCTTTTAATACCTCTTCAAGTACAGCATGTGTCTGATAAACAAAATTATCACATTTTAATCACATTTTCAGTCTTGTCCAAGTGTTACAAGTTTGTCAGGTTTCACATGAAGATCAGTTATTTTATGTTAAAATACTGCTTTTATCACTCAGTTACATGCAGTATATATATAAATATTACCCATGAATATTACACTAGTTTGATTTGATTTTTGCACTATTGTAGAGATTGTTGCTTGCAAAATGCCAACATCAACAGTATGTCACATTAAAGTCAGATCATATATTGTGACGTGAACATACCTAAAGCTCTTGACCTGTATCTGTACGATGTTATTCACTGCACTGTAGCTGATTATTGTGTTATCATCTTTTTTTCCCAAGTAATCTTAATAAAGTGGTCTTTTCTTTTGGAAAATGTTTTATCAGATGTCAGCCAAAAAAAATATATCGACACTTCAGGAAAAGAAAAATTGTATAATGTATATTATATTAACAACTAACATTGTTTTAATGTAATTTTTGAAGATGAAAGTTACATCAGGAAATTCCAAAGACTAAATGAACAATGATAACGCTCATGTTACAGAATACATTCCCACAAGAGATGATTGCTAATGCTCTGTTTGCTCTTACAGTAATTGAGAATCCATGGAGAGAAATGGACTGGAGGTCAGGATCAGTATACTTTAACAATGCTTTACAGATACAAATACATTTTACAGAATCTAAAGCAGATTCGAACAAGCCCAGGAGTCGACACTCTTAGGATTTTGGTTGTTGAACCAATATGTGCAGGAAAGTCTTCTTTCATCACCTCAGTTAACACTGCTCTCCAAGGACGCAATACTTCCCTCGATCATTCACACACTGATTCAATAGTCAGCCCCAAGCTGACCAAGTGGCCTCTTCTGAATATCTTTATAGTCTATATTATATTATATTATATTATATTATATTATATTTATTTATCTTACAAATATGAAAGTATTTTACAGGATTCACATCTGTTTGTTTTCAGTATGCAGTCTACACAGTGAAAGACACAGAGGGATCACTCTTTCCTTTTGTGTTTGGCGACACGATGGGCGTGGGTGATGGAGAAAGTGGTGCATGCACAGATGACATCATAAATATTCTAAAAGGTCATGTGGAATATATCCAGAGGGATATATAGTAAGTTGCAGTTCATTTACATGTACGATATTCTCAGAAATGCTGTAAAAAAAAAAGGTATGCCTAAATAATTGACACTTTTTTTCTGCTTATATACTGTAACTAAAAAGAATACAGAGTATGTAAAATATTATTTATAACGTTCATTCATGCTATTATCAAAAATAATGTATGAAATTTAAGTCACCACCCCTCCCCACCATCACCACAAAAGTGCAGTGTTTGCATACAATTACACTAAACCACGTGAAAGAACATATTAAGGACACATACAGTACACTATGCAGGGACAATCTGTAAAGACCAAGTAGAGAAGACATTAAGAATGCAGTGCATGCAAATGCCACACACACTCTGTGCCACCTGACAATGTACTTCAGTCATTTAAAAATTCAATGTAAAAAATATATATAAAATTTTTTATTCTGGCTGCCAAAATTCAGGTATTAAAATTCAAAGGAAAGGATAACCATCGTTCTCACAGTTGTGAAATGACTTTGCTTTGGATACATCAAATTAGGCAGCACCATATTTTTGCCACTCAACTGGCAACCCAGCCAGTTAGTTCAGAGCACTGCATTGCGGCAAGTAGCTCCCTGTAAAGTAGACTGCAGCAATCAAATAAATCCGTTTCCTAAATTCCTATGATATTCCTGATGTAGAGACCTGAATTTCTTTACTTGAATTTGAAGAGGCTAATTTTGTCCACCTGAAGTTTAATATAGTGGAACCTCGGATTGCGACTAACATGGTTTACGAGTGTTCCGCAAACCGAGCAAAGATTTTTAATAAATGTTTAATCGGAAACCGAGCAAGTATTAATTTACAAGCGCCGAGTATCATGTATTACGCCTGCGACTCTTATTTTGACACCGAGCGGCAAGCGATCGCAACTGAGCCAATGATTTTTCTCTCTCTTGTGCTGCGGGAATTATGGGTAATCGTCTCCCCTGCTGCGTCCCCTGTGTCAAAATAAGAGTCCCCTGATGCATCTTAGTGCTCGTCTCTTATAATCAACATCTCCCTCTCTCTTCTGTGTGCGCGCGCGTAATTTGACACTGTGCCCCACACACACCGACACACACACACACACACACTTTTTGCTCGCACACACTTACTTTGTAATCAGTGATTTCGTTAATATGCTCACGTGAGTATTAGAGAGATTTCTTTTTTTTCCGTTAAAACAGTGTTTGCATTGTGTATGTTAGTTGTGAAACTTCAAAAAGCGAGGTGTGTGAGGGAGAAGGAGTTTTACTGTTTAAGACGAGGCGAGGGGCTAATTCCACACACACACGCATACAAATACGCACAAAAGGAAACACTTAACTGTCTGGATTTATTTTTGCTTTTTTTAAAATGTTAAATGCAGGGTAATTTGTTTTATTTTTACTTTATATGTTGTATTAATTCTTTTTATGTATTTATTGCTTTGGACTGTAGAATGAATAATTTGAGTTTTCATTATTTCTTATGGCAAAATATATATTGGAATATTAGCCCGCTTCCAGAACAAATTATGCTCGTAATACAAGGTTCCACTGTACCTGATTTTTGGCAGCCTGAAGTTGTGAGGTTGAAAAGTAATGAAGATGGTGTTTTTTAACAATTGAATACATTTTTAGCAGGATTTTGGTTTTGCATTGAATTTTTAAATGCTTGAATTACATTCATTTGCAATATACAACCACGATAAATTGCTGTGGCCAAAAATTTCAACCATTATAAATGCTAGCACATTTTTTTTTTCACTTGGATCAAATTGAAATGCAGAAATACAAACATTTTTATTGCAACATGTTTTTGTTCAATTCTTGTAATTCAACATGATGTTTTAGCACTGTCATACTACCATATTTATATATTTTTTAAATGTTTTTTTAAACATTATAAATATATATATATATATTTTTTTAATGTTTTGACAGATTGTGCTTTTGTTTTCAGTTTAATCCTTCAATGGAGCTGACTGCTGACAGCAGTAACTTTCATAAAAACCCAGCTCTAAATGACAAAGTTCACTGTCTGGTGTTTGTAATACCATCCGATAACATATCCATAATGCGTGGCATAACGGCTACATTAAAAACTGTTTTGCCAAGCACCTGTGATTTAGGTGAGTCATGCTATCTTATACACATTCATAACACTGTTGTCCATATATTACTCATCTCAAGATGTAGACACAATCATAATGGATCTAGATCAGTCACAATAATTTTTCCAAGACTAATTAGCATAAAGCTTTACATCAGGAGACAATTAAATTACATGCACATATGATTGTATAACTTGCATGCATTACGACAGGGATTCCTCAAGTCATTATCATGTCCAAGGTGGATAAAGCCTGTCCGCTTGTATGTGAAGACCTGATGATCTACAGGAGCCAGAAAATCGAAGACAGAGTGAGTAGTGCAGTAGTATCAGAGCAAGTCAATGAGTTCAAGTCGATGGGTATTGGTATTAAACATCAACAGCTTTAATGCATAGAAACACAAGCTTTACTACAGGTTCATGCAAGTTACTCTCAATGTCTGTCTTTCTAGATGAGTGAGACCAGTTTCAGGCTTGGCGTGCCAATGAACTACATCTTCCCAGTAAAAAACTATGAAGAGCAAATCACCACCAACCCTGAGGCAGATATTATGATTCTTACAGCACTGAAAAACATTGTGGATTTTGCCAGTGTCTTTGTGAAAAGAAATGTTTGAAAAAATGGAGCTCAGGAAATGTTTTTTCTGGGAGTCTAAAGAAACTGTGCATTTTTGATCATTAAAAATATCTTCTAAAGCCTTGAAATATGACCTTCAGTTCCATAAAGGTGCACACAACTGTGGATATGTGGCAATAATTCCCATTGAATGAGCTAACCAGTTTATTTATACATTTTATAAACTTCTTTGGGGCTACAAATTCCCATCCA
Organism: Clarias batrachus; assembly: GCA_003987875.1. Lineage (NCBI taxonomy): Eukaryota > Metazoa > Chordata > Actinopteri > Siluriformes > Clariidae > Clarias > Clarias batrachus. The sequence continues at coordinate 346,555 of QMIH01000754.1, forward strand.
CACTTGGCAAAATATTAACAAACTATTAATTGAAATCACCATGTCCCTAATTGGAAGAATAGGTTTACAAAAATAAATAAAAGAATAAATAAAAGAATTAAATGTGTAAATCAGCATAGTGCAAGTACTCTTAGTACACTGACTAGCCATAATATCAAAACCATTAACATTATAACCATGGAGATTTTGGCTCTTCCTTGTGCCACTTTCTTTTTGTCAGCAGCAAATCTGTTATATTTTTGCACTTGTTTCATGCATACATTTGTGTCAGGAAGAACATGCTTGAGATTAAATGCAAAACAACTTTCCTATAAATAGTGTAGAGCACAAACTCAAATGATGTTCGAATGAAGCTCAAATTTTATGGGGCAGAGAATGCTAGAATTGTCAGCCATATACAGTACTTGTTTCTAGAATTGTCCCAGCCAACTATTTCTTGAACTGCACATTTTATATGCTAATTCATTGTAATAGTGTTCAAAGTCCTGTTGATTTACTGTAATTCATGTTTACAATTTCCATTTCTGAAAGGTTGGGTATTGAGAAAATAATACATCTTATCCTTACAGGAAAGTGGACGAAATATTTAAAAAACAGTTTTTATTTTGCTCTTGCCTGAAAGTGTTTTGCTTGCTGCACGCAGAGGTGGAGGTACTCCTGGTGGTGAGCACAGTGCAGGCTAGTGAGGACTTGCATGAGCTAGGTAAAAATTTTATGAGACCTACACTAATGCCAAAAGTATTTGCTCTCCTGCCTTAACACGCATATGAACTTCAGTAGCACCCAATTCTTAATCCACAGGGCCTTGCTCCCTTTGCAGCTATATCAGCTTCAACTCTTCTGTGAAGGCTTTCCATAAGGCTTAGGAGTGTTTTTATGGAACTTTTGACCATTCATCCTGAAGTGCATTTGTGAGGTCAGACACTGATGTTGGATGAGAAGGCCTGACTCGCAGTCTCCGCTCTAATTCATCCCAAAGGTGTTCTATCAGGTTGAGGTCAGGACTCTGTGCAGGCCAGTCGAATTCTTCCACACCAAACTCGCTCATCCATGTCTTTATGTCTAGCTTTGTGCACTGGTGTGCAGTCATGTTGAATCAGGAAGGGCCTGTCCCCAAACTGTTTCCACAAAGTTGGGAGCATGAAATTGTCCAAAATGTCTCTGTATGCTGAAGCATTAAAAGTTCCTTTCACAGTAACTAAGTGGCCGAGACCAACTCCTGAAAAACAATCCCATACCGGTTTCAACATGACTGTGCACCAGTGCACTGATTTTTACCCTATTTACAACTTTATTTACCCCTTTATTATTTAATTTACATAATTTGCTGCATTATTTACCTCATTTACAGCGTTATATAACTCTTTTAGCTGATTTACAGTACTTTGGTGTTCCAATTCATGTATTGCCACACTGACACCAAAATACATTTTATATGGTTTATTACATTTATACATGTAAATTTATTATCGATTAGACATGAATGATCAGCCTCAAATATAACTATTCAAGTGCAAGGAAACCTAGAACATCATGGATTACAGGATCCCGCCACATGACTACAACACAGATGCCTGTGTACTAGACATACTTAATGCCTTCCAAGCCTGGTTTAAGGATGCAAAAAAACAAGGAGGCAGGAAAACCACTCCCTGCCAGATGACCATGTGCTTTACGTAACGAGTGCCAAAGAAAGCTTCGGTAATAGAACACCTAATTACCACCAAGTAGCACTTACACCAATTATCATAAAGTGCTTTGAGTAAATAGGCCTTAGCCACTTCAAGTGCCAATATCCCGTTCCACAATGGATGCAGTGCAGTTTGGACATCGCAAAAATAGTTCTGCAGAAGATGTGATCTTTCATAAAGCCCACCTGGTTCTGACACCTCTGATGCATCTAAATCAACCGACACCCTCAGCAGGTGATTGGAAAGCTTGGGGATTCTGAATTCCCTCACTGAAAGACCCTAAACAGTCCAGATCCATGGCACCAGATCCAACATCATCACACTTTCCCCTAGTGACCCAGGGATGGTTGCTTATTCCATTATTATTATCACTGCTGACCAACAACTGCATCTCCATCTACATTATGACCCACATCTTTAAGTTTGAGGCTCATCAGCAACAACAATTATACATCATACACAGAGGAGGTGCAACAGCTGGCAAACCAGTGGACAAAGTATTATTGTTAAATATAGAAGGCCCTAAGCTTTCCATTAGCCAATCACTATTAATGATGCCATGGTGGAATGAGGGCCTGATTTCTGAGTACAGAGATCAGTGTTGAATAAAAAAGGTGTTTGAGCTTGAAACAAAGAAATAAAGTTGTCTGTGACTTGAAACAAAGAAATGGGTAATTCCAACTGCTTCCTCTAATTAACAAGCCCTTAAATCTTGGTGCATACTTTTGAGGGGGAATTGCTGAACAATAGCAGCAATCCTCAAGGGGTTAAGGACTCTTAGTACCCTAAACACAGCACACAGAGGACATGAAAAAATGAAAGTGAAAGAAAATTCTTGCTTCCTTACTAAAGGACATTTGTAAGGTTTGTAAAACTTATAAGGAACACTCTACCACTCTCCATACTCCTGTCTTGCCGGTCAAAGGTAAGATACAACTAGACTGGGTATGATAATAAAGATAATGCGCAAAACTTTCTCACCAAGAGTTAATTTCTTAATTTGTTAAAGAATAAGCTGATACATCTTGTCACGCCAGGTTAGTAGAGTTGTTTGGGAGTGGGTTTACTGGAATTTTCACAATGTTAAGTGCTTCATTATCTCATTCATAAAAAAGTTATTTAATTAATTTAGCAATTATACAACAGCAACTTCTTTGTGGTTCTGTCTTTGTGGTGAGTGTCGATGATCATTTTCAGAACAACGGTCATGTCAGCTGTCTTCCATGTGATTTTGGTTGTATGAAGCAGAACAAGAATATTGTTATATATACTGCATGCAGAGTAGCTTATTCAAACTCAAAATAAATTATTTTAATCATTTGAGATATCGGATTTTTGATTTTCATCACCATCTACTCTTTAAACTCAAGCAGCATGTGACCAATTGAAAAAATAATAACTAAAAAACAAGTGTTTATTAGTGTTAAGAAAGTTCTGTTGGTGTATCGGTGGGGGAAGCTGTTACATGTTGCAGTTACATAAAAAACATAAACCAGTGCACGAAAAACACAAAGAAAATGGCTTGATATATCGAGCACAAATACAGTGGAAATTAATCTACAACATATTGACTGTCTAGTGTCCAAATATCTAGCTAAGGTCAATATACTGTGGAACGAATAAAGGAATATCTTATCTTATACTGACCTATAGAGAGTTTGTAGATAATTGGGTATTCACTTACTGTAAGTCATTAGAAATACAGATAAGATAACAGGCCTATATTTTTTAATTATTGTTTCAACTGTGTCTTACAGGAGAGTAATCACATCATGGGTGGAAATAATTCTAGTAAGTTTCCTATCTTTATACTGTATAAATGTATGCTTTTAAAGAATGTGTATGTATTTAAAGAAATATATATACTACATACTTAATGAAAAAAAAATCATATTGTAATATCACCGGCTAATGATCTGTTTTCACTTACAGCTTTTGAAAAGCCATGGAGGCCAGTAAATTGGAGATCAGGGTCAGTAAATTACTGCATGGACTGTAGACTATGTTACTTTTTGGGGCATTTTAAAGAGGCAATAATACATTTAATGTATTAGATTATTTCACTAATATGTTGTTTCTTTATATATTTTGGATTTTTTTATACTCTTCTGTTGCCGATTATAGTTTATAATAGTACTACATTGGACTTGCTCATTTAATTGACCCATATTGAATTAGACTAGACCTTTTCTTTATTCACTTGCTCTCCCTTTTGATCAAAAGTCTTTTGTCCTTGTCATGTCTTAGGTGTAAGGAGCGGACGCAGACGCAGGTTCCAAGTGTAACAAAAGTTCTTTTGCTTTATTTAATCTCTTTTTTAGGCATAAACAACTCAAACTTCTCGAAATAAAACGTTACTCGCAACTTCTCCCCGGCTGGGGTCTGCAGGTGGGAAAAAAGGAAATAAATAAACAAAAACAAAACAGGCTTATGAGCCAGCCAACTCGGTGAAGGTTCCTCGCCTCACCAACACAGCCACACCTGCAGACACCGCCTAGTCCTGGGGAGAGTGGAGAAGAAAGAGACGTTTCCA
>QMIH01000755.1:20770-33282 GCA_003987875.1 Clarias batrachus
TATATATATATATGTATATGTATATATGTATGTATGTATGTATGTATGTATGTATATGACATCTTTGATGAACTGACTATTATTGACTTATGGGTCACATAGGCAAAGAAATAGCACAGATTCATAATTTTGTGTGTTTTGTGATTGTTTTAGCTGGTTTCTGTGCCTAATAACAATAATTTGTGAGGTTTTTTTTGATACGTCATGATACCTTTCCCATATTCTGGATTTTTTAAAGAACAATCTGTTCACTGTAAGAAACTGTTGTCTGACCGTCTGCTAATTGTATTCTTTTGCGTTTACTGCCTCTCAGTACACCGCTCTCGCTACTGCTGTTTATTCTGCTTGTAGAAGAGTGAACTATCCGCTACTAGTTAAGTGATCACAGACGGCATCGTTCTCCCGGACAGGTTTTTTTTTAAATGGGTCGGCAAATATACTCAACATACCGTACTTGGAGGCCCGCCCAAGTATACTCTGTGTGGGAAACTCTCTAACGTTATGACTAATCGTTGATGGTGATTATGAAAATTGCGATGACATCTAGGACTGCTACACCCACTCTTCACCCAAAAATACTACCAATTATAACTTTCCACAGTTTTCCAGTGTGAACCTAGATGTGGCTGTTTTTTTGTTTGTTTGTTTTTTTACTCTATTAAAATAAATGTTGCCGTTTAAAAGAAATCCACCGTGTAAAATTCTGAGTCACCAGCAGATGTTGACCTTGTATCCTGAAACATCTGWAGTGTTTAGGCACAACACTCGGCTCCCACAGCAGATATGTCTAATAAAAGATTTTCAGAAGCGTCTGGACATTCGAGCCAGATTACATTATTCACTGGAGAGAAAATGCCGTTTGGAATAAATCAAGGCAGGTRGATCATGATGATGTTCCACTGTTTATCTGAGGGGCTTCAGCACTTCTGCTGAGTGGGGGAAATCCAACCGTCCAGCACTGATGAGTGAGGAAGAGTGGTGAAATACAGAGATGTTTCCAAAGATCCTGATTTGAAACGCAGTGTGCTTTAGACAGAAAAACATCTACTACACAATAAAAAMCTTAGTAACAATGTCAGTGAGAAGTGTATGTGTAGTGTAATTCACAGGAACATTATGTCAATTAATGCCAAGGCTAAGATTACTGCTTTCTAAGGTTTCTGTGAAAACAGTAATATATTTATAAACATTTATAAACATTTKTAAAAATATTTATAAACATTCCWTATCCATACTGTAGTCTAGTTAGTTCTTACATTTCAAAACTATAAACAAAGTTGCTCTTGCAAAATGAGTATATACTGAAAGATAGAGACTTTGGACAATAGATGCCAGAGTTAGATCATAGAAATTAATAAACTTTCCTATGGCTAAARTCTTATGCTGCATTTGKCTAGAAAGTGTAATTTACCGTATAATCCCCAAACAAAGTTAAAACTCACTTTAACTCAATCGATTTGGCTGCTAAACACTAAAACTACTCTACTCTTTTATACCGTAGATTTTTTTTGTGTACAGTTTAACCAAGCGTTTAAATGTTTTTTTGTTCCKCCGATCAGATTTCTCTAGCGAAGTTGATGGTTCAGCACTGTCCTTACAAATATTACTAATAATAATAATGTGTCGGACAGCTCTTAACCCAATTCCAGTCATTTCAAGTCTCTTTAGTTGTTTTCTTTGCTTGATACAGCCCAATGAACTGACCCTTACCAAACAGCCCAGGAAGTGTGGTTTAACGACGTTGCGATGGCGTTCACCATTGGGACAACACTGTTTMTGACACCGAGATGTTGACATGACGAGACGTCAAGACTTTGCAGAATGAATGATSAMCCCATCATCATGTAGTCAATGCTGTTCCAACATCATTCGTTAAAATAATTKAAACTTTCCGAAACAACCAAAATTCCAACATTGTCCCGATGTTCATCACATTGTCAAATAAACGTGACATCATTGTGGCAACCAAAAACTCCTGCTGGGATACACCCCTCATCACACCTTGATGTACAACAAGTCATCAGTGCTCCCATGTTTTTGTACCACAGTTGCCGAACATGATGCGATTTCGAAGCTCCGATTTCTCTGTCTAAAAGCACTTCCAAGGTACGTTGAAAGTAGCATTATTATCGTGCTGTAGACGTGATGGCTGGTCATTTTAGAAGAGAGGATAAAATCTAGTATTGATCACTGACTTGACAATTAAACTATTAAAGTTGATAATGCATTATACAGAACTACATAATACTATATCCAAGGAGAATGCGGTGAGAAAACTATCGTAGACTCAAGTCTGTAATAATTTAAATCTCCCCAAAATAGTCTTTCACCAAAACTTTCAGTTTCCTGTTTTGTTGTCCGTCATCTGAATAACGTGTACTTGGTCCTGGTCCTGTTTCTGATACAATGCCGTTTCAGAGGATAAAGATGATACCTTACATAATCCATCTCACTCACAGCTTCAACTCTCCTGGGAAGGCTTTCCACACAGGTTAGGAGTGTGTTTATGGGAATTTCTGACCATTCTTCCAGAAGCCCATTTGTGAGGTCAGACACTGATGTTGGACGAGAAGTCTAAGGTGTTCTATCGGGTAGAGGTCAGGATTGGGGCCAGTCAGGTTGTTCCACACCGAACTCGCTCATCCATGTCTTTATTGACCTTGCTTTGTGCATTTTGTTTTCAGGAGTTGGGCTCGGCCCCTTACTTCCAGTGAAAGGAACGCGTAAAGGACAATTTCAAGCACCCAACTTTGTAGGAATAGTTTGCACAAGTGCACAATAGTCCTGGCCTGCAAGAGTCCCAATAGAACACCTTTGGGATGAATTAGAGCGAAGACTGCGAGTCAGGTCTTCTCGGCCAACATCAGTGTCTGACCTCACAAATGCGATTCTGGAAGAATGGGCAAAAATTGCTACACCCATGCTATCTTCTGTGAGGCCAAATGGTAGAGGGTAGAAGGACTTCATCAGCAGTGCAACGAGGCAGACGGACATCGTTATTGGGGCAGCTAGTGATGGTTCGAGCATTGGTTGAGTGGCCCTGCAGCAAAAAATTTCCCATGTGGGTTTATGACCTCAAGAAACTCCAAAAGTGTGCCGCTTTTTTTCCCTCTTGCTCATACCACATGAGGTGGTTCCTGTTGGTCCTTGAATAAAACTACTACATTCATGGTACATGGARGGTGAGTAGAGGCAGATGCAAGTGTTTATGGTTTGTCACCCAAAAACAAACCATCACCTGAGTGCAAGATCCATAAACATGAACTATAAGCACACAACAAGAACTAGAATTGAAGTGAACTACACAATAATCATTCATTAATCATAATCCAGGTAAAATGTTCAGTTAACCGTTAACACACACACACACACACACACACACAAACAAACACACACACAGACTCACACACACAGACACGCAGACACAGACACGCAGACACAGACACGCAGACACACAGACACACACACACACACACACACACACACACACATCCTGAGCACACAGAGCAGTCTCTGTGTGTCAAACCAAATTTATGAGACGAAAACATAAACTCGTTACACTGTAACCCAGAGCCAAACGGGTTTTACAGTTTAACAAACTGCAGGACACAAGCAGCTCTACAAACACATTATACATTAGAGATGGGGCTAGAAATCGGTTCAGCTACGGATTCTTTTGTGCTGCAATTCATGTAAATCGATTTTTTACACATATTTTCCATTTACTGTAAATATCTTTGCAATCGAGGTGGTAAAATGTTGCCATTCCTCTAAAATCCCTCGCAATATCCTGTAAGTCCTGTGTGGAAGGAACAAATTATTTGCAAAGTTTAAAAATTGTAACAAAATCTAAAAAAAAAAAGATATTTAATCAGTATATTTGCAAAATAGTGATACTAACAGAATCGCAATATGAATCGAATCGAGGTATCGGCGCCGAGGTATCGTGATGATATTGTATCAAATGATCCCTGATGATTCCCATCCCTGTTATACGTACCTGGTTTTGCCGAATGTCAAATGACTTATTATTATTTCAAAGGTCAGCACTCAATGTTCTGTCTGATCTACATAATACACTATATTCATCATTTTATTTTTGTATACATAGGAGTTGGGTAGATCTGTTAGAATTTTGGGAGTGATTTTTTTATTTATTTCTTTTTGTTTCATATATAATACAGAAAATGTGTGTGTCGAAGAAGTTAATTCTGAAATTTTTGCAACATAGAAGTGACGAATCTTGCTTCCCTAAAAAAAAAAAAAAAAAATCCCTTAAAAGTTGCTAACTTTAGCCATTTTGGAGAGATTCTTTTTTTTAAAACAATAATCATTTAAACCACTAATTATTCATATTTCTTTATGAGTATTAATGCTCAAATTAGTGTAAGGATCTAGAAGTAAAAACTGTTGCTTGAATTAAAGGTGCAAAATTAAGGGTTATTTTCCCCCAAAAATGAATCTGTAGTGTCCGTAACCATGTCAAATTCATGTTGCAATCTTTTAATATTTAGCATTTTAGAATAATACACTTTTTCAGGTTTTCCTAAAAATAAAGATTTATCTCATATGGACAACTTAAGATCACTGAAAGATTTTTAAAAATCTTTCTAAAAAGTTACGGATACTACATAAAAAGGCATGAAATTGTATTTTGCAAATGTTTTTCCGATAAAAATATAAATGTGCATGCATATTTACAAAAAAATGAAGTGTGGTTAGGGTGATAAGAAGCATAAAGTACTATGAAAAATGTTGTTACACAGTATGATCCTGTCTGAATTTTTTTTTTCACCTACGTAGGTGAGACCTATATAATAGTATAATATCAATAACAATAAGAATAATAGTAATTATTATTATAGTTTTTTTTGTTTGCATTTGCAAGCATATCCTTAAATTTTTGCAAAAGTATAGTACATAATAAAAATTTTAAAAACTGCCAGCAAATGAAAAAAAAAAAGATTCATGACAATTCCTGAAATGCTAGCCTGACAAACTGTGCGATTATATAAAGGTTCATAAAGGTATATGAGCACACACACTTATTCGCGGAAACGTCGTGAGATTTATGGCTCGATGACACCGAGTGCTGTGCACAGTACAAAAATCACGTGTGCTTTAATGGAGAATGAGCTGCTGATGTGGTATTTATGGTCCAATCAGGCTGACCTTTAGGCAAAGCTTTCGCTCTCTATTCTCTCCTAATGGAAACTATTAACACAGAGCGAGAGAATCGGCTCCTGGAAAAGGGACACGGAGAGATAGGAATGCACCTCGGCGTGATACCGAAATTAATCATCAGTAAATGCATAGGAAGTGGCGTTCTGAAGGATAAGCAGGGGCGTGCCCAAATAAATCTGCCGCTTTTCACGGGCATTGCGGTATACGGTACACTGTATCTGTACAGCTCAGCACGGATGTACGCAGGTGTCCGTAATTATGCCTAATTCAGGTGTAAGTAATCGCGCTGAATGAAATGAAAAATAGTTGATCGTAATGAACATCAAACAAATGTAATACCTGAGCATCAAAATGATGAATCGTCAGAAGTCATGGAAATGAAGCTCATCAGCTTGCTACTACAGTTCACGAAAAGCATTTCAAAACACAGAGACGTATATCAGCCGGGTTCAAGTGCGTGTGCGTGCACGGCAGAKACGACCGTATACACACTCGCACACACACACAAATGCCAGACTCATGAGTGAGGAGCAGGGAAGTCGGCCCTTATAAATACGCCTCTATATTATGGATTTGTTTTAGTGCCGTCTCCATGGAGAGGTTTTCCCACATGTTTACAGAACCTGCCATTATAAATTAAAGCGGTCTTAACAACACTTAGGCCATACATGAAGCTGCAGCCTACCAGCAAATGGAAGCTAGAGAGCYAGAAAGACGGCGAGGGAGGAAGGGAAGGACGGGTACGCGCCGGGTGTCGTGCGTATGATTGAGTGGAGAGTTCCCTATRGACAGGGGTTCCCTATTAGGGGAAGTGGTCTGCTTCTGTGGCGTGTACCCTCTTTTAAATCATACGGGAAATACAGGAATGCACTGAAAATCTGGACGACAAGGAGGAGCATCAGAACAACCAGCAAAGCCATTACACCTACTCTAGTCTCTTTTTATCTGTAAGTTTTATCTTTTGTCAAATTGGATATTAGATAAATGTTTCCATTTGACGTGTGGTGGTTCTGCTGTTGGACTACTGACCAGAAGGTCCCCGGTTCGAGCCCTGATGCTGCCAGGCCGCTCCTGTTTGACCCTTCACCCCCAAGTGCTGAGAWGCAGTCGGGCGTCGAGCTGGCAACCCGATGGCGTAAGCGACTGCCAGGGATATACAGAATATCCCCATGTGAGGAGTATCCGGTGCCCGGGGCCGCCTTATCCCCGATCCCCATCCATCCGAGGTGCTTCACTCTAAACTACTCACATGTAGGKAGCACAACGTCACGAATGGTAGGAGCAAAATATTGGTCAAGTTTATTTAAAATTGTAACAAAATCTGGAAAAAATGTAATATTGAACTGAAGTCGTGACACATACACTACCGCTCAAAAGACTGGGATCACTTGCAAATTTKTTTGGTTTTGTTTAGTGATTAATTAATTATGGAACAACAACAACAACAACAGATTAGTTATTATTTTAAGACATGGAGGTCGGCCTTTCCGGAATAGTTCTTGCAAGAACAGTATTGTGTCGAGTGCATTTGCAAAAGCACCATGATGAAACTGGCGCTCATGAAGACCTTCCCGGGAAAGCAAGACCAAGACTTACTGTAGCTCTGCTGCAGAGGAGACGTTCATTTAGAGTCACCAGCKTCAGAAATCAACAAATAACAACCAGCACCTCGGATTAGAGCCGTTAACTGATTAGATTAGAACGGTTCGAAAGAGATTATTGTGTGTTGTGTGTGTGTAAACGTCTTCAGCATTGTGTTTACAGTGTAGAAAGTGGTGCCACCAGGCGGTCCCTGGGGATTCCCGTCCTAATACCAAATCCAAAATCCATTCGCTTTCAAAACAATTGGAAACACGTCTTTGAGACTCCTTGAGAGTTGCTGATATCATGACTGCTTTTAACAGTTTCTTGCTCTGCTTTAAGCACTTTGATGCTTTTTCTCCCACGTCCTAAATGRYRTCTACTGCATTCAGATCCGGTGACTGTGAAGACCAGGGAAGGACACTGAACTCATTCTCATGATCCTGAAACCTGGTTGAGATGACTTTTCTTTAGTGAGATGGTGGATTCAATGATTCAAGTCTGTCTGTTTGGTATTAACGAGCCCAAACTGTGCGAAGAAAACATTCCCCACYRAGGATGTCACGCCACCTCCACCAGGCTGGACTGTTGACACACGGCAGGTTAAGTTCATGGATTCAGGTTGCTGGTGCCAAATTCTMACCCTAATATCTGTGTACCTCAAAAGAAACCAAGACTCATCAGACCCAGCTGTGTTTTTCCAGGCTTCAACTGAACAGTTTCGGTGAGCCGACTGTAGTCTCAGCTTTCTGTAATTAGCAGAATCGAGATGCTTGTGCTTTTTGAGATGCTTCCTTCTCATTACATTTGGTTTTCTGAGTTACTACAGGGTTTCGTTTGGCTTGGGCCAGTCCAACTGGTTCCACTCCACAATCTGATGGTTGATGTGAAGTTTACCTGAAGCTCCTGGCCTGAACATGAATGACTTTACACACTGCTGCCACAACATTGGATAAACGAGTTGGTGCGTAATAAAGTYCTRYATACGTGCACTTTAAACATAAAGTATAAATATAGATCCTACAAACATATAACCTCCATTGAAATCTCATGATATTAAAAATGCATAAGCATAACTAGTAKAAACACATAATCGTAATGAATAGTAAATCCAATATCAATAGTACATTATACAATTAGCCAATTTGCTCCAGCAGTTAAAATCGGWTCGTCCATCACAAGATTCATCAACGAAGATTAATAATAAGTTTAATTAATAATCCCAAACAGTTCTGCAAAGAGTTTCTACTGTATTACTGTATTACGTCCAGATCTCTCAGGCTGTGCGGCTGCGCACCACACTGTATACAGTTTCACTCTGTGTCTCATCCTCGCACGTCCTGTTTAAACATTACAAAATGCTTATACAATAGATATCACGCTTACTATTTCGGGCGAGATCATATTTGTAATACGTTGCAAAAACTAGTTCCGTCCAGTTCAATAAATGTTACTTTTTCATACATTTTAGTATCACATGACTCACACATCATCTATACCGCTTAATCCTGTATACAGCATTGTGGGGGCCTAGAGCCGACCCCAGGAGACTTAAAGCACTTAGAGGCACACACATTCCTGCACTGTTGGGAACGCCAATTAGCCTAATCTGCATGTCTTCGGAATGGGGGGAGAACATACAAACTACATGCTCACGGACCCCGTGGTGGGAATCAAACCCGGACCCTGGAGGGAACAAGGCGACAMCGCTAACCCCTAAGCCACCTTGCCGCCCATGACTTACATATGATCATGTAAAAATAGAAGAAAAATCCATATTTTGATGAAAGTTTAACTCGACAATAGATCAATAAACACATTATGCAGCGTAGATACATATATACAGTACACAGACTCACACATAAAAAAGTTTTTTATTCGTCATAAACACGAGTATTGACGTGCATCACTTTTGGCTGTAACTCATTGCAGTGCAGTGATTTGTCGCTAACTGAGTGAGCACTAGCGCTAATAATAATAATAATAATAATAATAATAATAATAATAAAGTGCATTACATAATCTAAAATTTCACCTAAAGCAAAAACATTTGCTCAAGTCTGCAAATCCAGAGTTAGTGAGGAGGAACACCGTTTCAGCACAGACGACTCGCTAATCAAAACGGAAGGCTGGAAATAATATCGCATGTGCACTCACATTTTGAAAATGCACAAATAAATAAATAAATAAATAAATAAATAAATAACGCCGCTTCGTTAGCTTGAAAGCCTAGTCAGCGGTTTGGACTGAAGCTAATGTTAACGCAAAGCTAGCTGTTTTCAAACTCGAACCACTTAAAAAAAAAAAAAAAAAAAACCTGACTCTCCAACTCGTCCGGCGAGCGTGTAATCGTTCCTTGGTTCCTTGGTCCCTTGGTTGTGTCCGCTGGTAACCTGGTGGCTCTGTGGACTTTAAATAAACTTAGCAAAGCCGCAATGTTTGTGCTAAAGTGAGCTGGTATCTGAGTCTTAGAGACTAAAATAGCCTTTACGTAAACATAGATTACTGCAGATTAGAGGTGTCCGCCCTGGCGCGGTTCATATTACAAAACATGGCAGCTATACAGCCAGGCCGATCCTAATTGCATCCACGTCTGTGCTTTATTTTAACGTATGAGAAGCTGGGTACAACTTGGTGCCTTGGTGACGTCCACAATCCGGACGCCGTACAGTTCATCACTGAGCGCTTCATATGCTGGAGGGGGAACAGGAGAACCCTAAGACTGTGTCCTGCAGCCCGGAGAACCCCTACACTTTTATAACAATATACTACAAAATGAACCGAGCAGAGATGGACACGCGTGCTGTAACAGCGAGACGGTAGTTTTTGTAAATTACAGCGTGAACGCCAGGGAGTGTGGCGACAGCTTACGTTCGTCATTATTCTTGAAACCTAAAACCAGCCACTGTATATCTTGGGAGAGACAGGACGTCCCAAGAGGAAACGTTTCTGCTCGGAAAGGAGAAATGAATCTGCCTCATCACCTCTCATCGGGACTTCACCGGCACGACAAGGACAAATCCGTGCGTTCCTCTGTCCTTCGCTGCCAGCCCTTTGTCAAGTGTCTTTCTACCTTCCCTTATATGCAGCTCTTCTTTATCTTTCAGCAGCTCAAGCTCCTCGCAGAAGTGGTGCTAACTGTCTGTCAGCCTAACCCCATTTGTAGCTTTATTCCATGCAGGTTCAACAAGCTGAGTAGGTTAATGCTGTCTGTGTGTGTGTGTGTGTGTTAGAGAGAGAGAGAGAGAGAGAGCGAGATTCCTGTTCAGGGAAACCACAGTGATCAATGTTGCCAGGAGGCCACTCCAAATAAACAGAGGCAAAAAGCGACATCGTGTTTCATCACGTAATAAGGACAAACGCCTGTGAGCTCCTACACGAAATCAAAGCAGAGGGACGACACAGTGCAGGCCTGAGCACCTGCTCCTCTCACGTACTGAACACTTCCCATGCATGACAYGACTTTTCCAGCAGCCAAAAGGAGCTCGTTACAAGGCACCGAAATTCAGCTAAGGAGTTTTAAGGCAATGCCCACGGCAGAACCCGTCTGTCTCATATGGTGCCCACTCCAAATACAGGACGGCCTCGGTTGTCCTGTACGTGCGTCATCTATTTAAAACAATGGAAACAACCTTAACATGTTGTTATATTGTGTTATCATATCGAAGGCAATCTCCGCTTTAGTCTTAAGAGAGTAATGGTCATTCGGAAAGCTRGAGTTCCTGCCGGAATAACGTCACTGGTTTTAATCATTTACATTTTCTTATCCGGTTCGACTTATAAACGTGCTTTGAAGTTTCCGTTGCTGTTGGAGAGATCCTCACACGGGGTTWCTAGGCTACTAACAAGGTACAATCAGACAAACACTCTTGGAAAGGTCTGTATTAACAATTACCCAGCTGTACGGGCATCTAGAGGAAGTTCACTCCACCTGAGTGCCGGGACAGAAAACGGTCTCGATCCCTGATCAGCCATAACATCAAGACGCAAAACGGTATGTCCAGTATTGTGCGGGTTCCCCTTGTTGAGGGTTGTGATTTTTGTGCGSGGTCTCCATGGATTGAACTTGTTTGTTCTGTGCATCCCATGGGTGCTGATCGGATTGCTCTCTGGGTCGGTGGCCTTGGGCTTGTTCAGCYGGCTGTAGTGCACTGGGCATTCTGGTGCCATTCTATCATGGCCGATTTGTGCTCCATTGGTTTTCCTAGGAGGTCAGATTAAAGATGTTGACCTTTGGTCATGGGTGAGCTTCTATGTATTTATTGTTTTGGGCTGTAGAACAAATAATTTGAGTTTTCATTATTTCTTATGGGAAAAATCTATTTGGTTTACGAGTGTTTTTGGAATACYAGCCCGCTTCCAAAACAAATTATGCTAGTAATTCAAGGTCCACTGTACTCACCTTCAAATTTACTTAAGTATATATAGTACAGGGTTTATATTAGTTTATATTAGTTTATATAGTAAACCTTCAACCTCACCCATAGAAACACCTAGAGGAACATGGGGTATAATGACCACCTTACACATTAAAGTCAAATCTTGGTTAGTATTGTTGTGAATCATAGAAGTTCTTATTTTCAATCTAAGAAACATTTTCTAAACAAATGTAAAAAAAAAAAAAAAAAAGTTCACCTACTTAAAACATAAAAACAGCTAGTTTGAAACTTTTGAGCCCCATGGGCTGTACAGCATTGGGTAAAAGGGTCAACAGTTCTGAAAAAGTTCTGAACATTATTAAAAGGCCCTTATCAACAACAATCCAGCTTCTTAAACATTAATCTACATCAGGGGTCTCAAACTCAGTTCCTGGAGGGCCGCAGCCCTACAGAGTTTTGTTCCAACCCTGCTCCAACATACATACCATGTAGTTTTCAAATAAGCCTTAATGACCTGTTTAGTTGGCTCAGGTGTTTTTAATTATGGTTGGAACAAAACTCTGTAGGGCTGCGGCCCTCCAGGAACTGAGTTTGAGACCCCTGCTCTACATAATCTTTGTAAGTGGTGGATCAGATGGCTAAGACTCCATGTTGGTCCGAGCCTTGCCGTATGCATGCAGTGCCGGTGCCGAGCCCGGTTAGAAAAATGGGAGGGTTGCATCGGGAAGGGCATCAGGCATAAAACCTGCACCGAGTTGTGCGCAGATCAGGTGGTCCGCCGTGTCGACCCCTTGACGGGAGCAGTGTGTGATCCTTTGGGAAATCTGTGCTGTTCAAATTCAGGAGGTTTAAAAATTTCAATGTTTTGCCAGGATACATCAAAATAAACCTCGGAATGATTTTGCCCCCACAACCCGTGTATAGCATGTATCGATCCAGCGTATCCATATGGCTGCCACTGCACTTTCACTTTTACCTAATACTCAGTGCTGTAATGCTGTAATGCTGTAATGCATTATACGGTCTGTGAGACTCCATTCCTAACYCTTTCATAAAGATGTGAGCTTTATGAGGAAACTTGCTTGGGATCAAGGGGGTCCTTGGAACATAAATCAATCAAATATRATGCATATGCAAACTTTCTCTGTCTCACATGATGAAATGATAGATAATAGGAAAACCACCCAATAGTAGAATTCTCAGTCAGAAAAAAAAAATGATACAATTATGGTTTTATTTCGCGATTATTAGGTGTAATATTATTTACACCTCCACAACTTTTATGTTGTATTTCACTCCACATATTGATCAATAAACATACTGTCCAGTATATTCAGATGTCTGCTCTGGCCACAAAAAGGATCTATG
>QMIH01000755.1:36358-48602 GCA_003987875.1 Clarias batrachus
ACGATTATTAATAATTTTGGAATAACCATTTATCATTTAGTATTAACTCGTACCACGTGGTATATCTGTACAATAGAGAGTTAAATATGGGGGCTGCACGATTTGATAAAACAATAAAAAAATATATTCTCTACAGGAAAAAAAGACTGGTTATACATGCATGAACAAAATATTGTTAAATGAATCAGAAGGTCCCGGGTTTAAACCCCATGACCACTTGGGCCCTTGAGCAAGGCCCAAGCAACCTTCAATTGCTTGGATGTACTGTATAATGAGATAAAAATGTAAATCATTCTGGATAAGTGTTTCTACCAAATACCGTAATGTAAATGTAGTATTTTTTCAACTTCCTGCATATACTATTAATATTGTCATTTTAATATACCTATGCATGTACAGTATTATAGCCCGAATTACTCTGAGCAAACGTTGCGATGAAGCTCATTAGCTTATACGATTCTGTTATCTGTAAAGCTCGGTCCAAAAACTGAAATAATGCTATGCATGTCTTGCTTAAGTAAACATTTTCCCCAAACCATGCTTACTGTAATTAAGCCTGACTCCAGTCATCTGCCTTTCTATCTCTGGGTAATATCAAGCTCAAGACCAGACCTAACAACACGCTCGCCACTACTGAGGAAAATCAATGACCTTCCTAAAAGAACGGGGTCCTATGCTGATCTGATTCTTGATTGCTGAGTAATGTCTTTAAAAGCACAAACAATGCATTATTAAAGAGCATAACAGCACAGCGATCACGTAGGCTTCTCTTATACTGTACATGCAGCGTCGCTCTGTATGATGCTCTGTTTGTGCCCGGGGAAACATGCATATACATTTATTAGTTCAAATAAAGCATGAAGTTTCAGAGTGAGAGACAGTTCTCACTACAACAGTGTACATCGTGGATGGAGCAGCAGTTAGGCACAAGCACGCACACGCTCACACACTATGGGAATTTTGGAAACGCCAGTTAGTCTTTTTGGAAACCAAAAAATCACGGGGAGAACATGCAACCTCCATACACACCGACCTGAAGCAGGAATCTAACCCTTGACCCTGGAGGGTTCTGACCGTTTTCCAGATACGGTTATTTCTGGACAGCTGTGTTTTTGAGGGCAGCAAAAATAAAGCTAATGATAACCTCAATTTTATAAAGTTCTATCTTTGCATTTCCGTCAAAAACGAAGCCACGTAAACTTTATCACTGTGGAGGTGGGTGGTGGTGGTGTGATAGTTCTGAATGAACATAAGATGAACACACCTTAGCCAGACAATAATCACATACAGTGGAACCTTGGATTACGAGCATAATTCGTTCCGGAAGTGGGCTCGTATTCCAAAACACTCGTAAACCAAATCATCATTTCCCATAAGAAATAACGAAAGCTCTAATTATTCGTTCCACAGCCCCAAAAAATAAATACATAGAAATAATTAATACAATCTATAAAATGAAAATAAAACAAATTAATCTGCACTTTACAAATAAATCCTGACAGATAAGTGTTTCCGTTGGTGCGTGCAGTGTGTGTGTGTGGAATTAGCCCCTTCCCTCGCCTCGTTTTACACAGTAACACTCCTCCTCCCTCTCCCCACCTCGCTTTTTAAGATTCACAACACACACACACACACACACACACACACACAACGGAAACACCGTTTTAACAGGAAAAAAAGAAATCTCTCTGATACTATGAGCGTACATTAACAGACTCACTTTTTAAGTTTCACAACAAATGCATAAACACAGCGGAAACACCATTTTGACAGAAAAAAAAGCAAGACTGGCATGAGCGCATACTAACAGAATCACTTAAGTTTCACAACAAACAGTTTTAACAGGGAAAAAAGAAATCTCTCTGCTTTAGAATGCGCTCACACCAGGTGAGCGAGTGACGCTCGGTGTCAAAATAAGAGTCGCATGTGTGATACATGATACTCGTAAACTAATACTTGCTCGGTTTCCGAATAACAAATTATTAAAAATCTTTGCTCGGTTTGCGGAACACTCGTAAACCACGTTACTCACAATCCGAGGTTCCACTGTATACTGTTTTACAGTCTTAGAGCAAAGAACAGACTTGACTCTGTATGGTGAACTAGAGAAAAATCCCTAATGCATAAAATGATATAGTAATAAAATAAGTGCATCTACAAACCGGGTAGATTACAGATTTACTGGGATTACTGGGATTACTGGTTGTGCTGGTATATTACAAAGCCTTCAACATTTATAAGGTTCTATCTGTTGGAGTAGGTTGGTGTAAAAAGTTACTTTCCAGCAGACCCAAACGTTTGCTAATGTAAATTTGACATAATTTTTAAGTGTAGATTAAAGTACAAAAAAGCTCTTCAATCATATAGACCTGTATGACCCAAATGTCACAATTAATATTTTTGTATTGTATATCATAAGGCATATCCATCCATCCATCCATCCATCCATCCACCTAGGAACCTCTGTAGTCCAACTAGGGACTGTGGAGACCAATGGTGACCATTGGATTTATTCCCATTTGTACGACCGTGGTAGGACCTTCAGTCAACATTCACACACATTCACACACTACGGMCAATTTGAGAACGCCAATCAGCCTAATCTGCATATTTTTGGACTGTGGGGGAAACCGGAGTACCCAGAGGAAAARCACCAAGCACGAAGAGAACATGTAGACTCCATAAGGCCGCCCTGTTAATAATTACKACCCTCTTCTACTTGGGATGGAAACCTGATCTCTTTTAAAGCATACTGTCGAGTGGACTTCAGGATGGCTGCTGTACATGACCGGTCGTGCTTACGGCTTTCTGTTCTGGTCAGAGTTCAGGCTCAGAGTAGAATGTGACCTATAAAAGCTTTGTGTGTTAAGGGTCAGTTGACAACACCATGTGATTTTCTATATGTGGTGTGAAGAAGAACAGATTGAGGCCCACGATGAGGTCTGAACATGCTCCTGTTTCATCATGGGAATCTGTCTCATTTATTTACCAGGTGAGCAGGTTGCTGTAGCCCCCTTCCTACGCCCGTCCCCACACCCCACCCCACTCCACCGCAAATGTTTGCAGCAGCATTGCGGCAATTTCTAAACAGCTAAAGTGGCCTCGACTTTTATGCTGAACAAACATGGAATCTCCTTGGTGATTTGAATAGTAAAAAAAAACAACCATACTCTGTTTAAACACCTCGTGATGKGTCACGGATTCTCTTCTTTCGTGTCCTATCAACAGATCAGCTTCACAGTCACAGCACATCATCTTCGGCTGCTTAATCCGCTTTCGCGAAAGTGCTTCGTTAGTCTTTCTTCGGCGTGACATTTCTACAGCCGGACTTTGTAATTGCCGGACATTGCGTTAGGTCCGTTTGGAGGACACGCTCAAAATAGTCGAGTCTTTTGTGCAACAGCTGAAACAGAGCAGCAAAAGCAGGAAACAGCCCCTCTGAGCTACTCTTTACCAAAAAAAAAGGAGCAAACAGGGTAGGAGAGCATCCCTCCATCTGCTGCCCACTCACAGACTTCATTAAGCGCCTGAGACATTTACACCCGCCGCTTAATCGCAAACTCGGTTAAGTGAGCAAAAGACACATGGGTTTTTAAGCTTGGGAGTGCAGTGCTGAGCTCTGGAACACAAATAACAGTTCACATTTAAAGAGCTAATTCAAGCAATTAACACGCACCGCTGAGCAAAGCTAGGACATCCTCGGCTGTAATAACATCTCAGGTAGACGAAGGCATACACTCGGATTTAATGCGCCGCTCTTCAGACACCAGTTATAAATAAAGCGCTTCCTGCCGATTCCTGCCAAATATTCTTCGGAACACAAATACACTATGTGCTAGCAAGTGCGTTACGGCTAGTCTGGAGTACGCCGGGGGGGTTTTTTGGTGATATTGTGTTTATGTACTGGTTTTGCTTTTCTGAAAAAAAATCCATTTTGAAATCCATTCTGTAATGCAAATGAATTAGAAATTAACTAAAAAAAAAAAAAAAACATTTTGTTTTGTCATTTTACAAGAATCTATTTTTCTATTTACTATTGTTCTTTAAATGTCACAGGATCAGACAGAATGTATTCTGAAAATTAACCCTTAAAACCCAAATGGAACAGATACGTTCCGGCTAACACAGCATAGGTCAATGGTGATTTAAGAAAATAATTATAATTTTAAAAAAGGTGCTAATATGAAAGCCTTGGTGTGAATTAACGGGGAAGCGAATTCAGATATAAAACTGTGTACAGTATTTAGGTTTTCGGATATGTCATGTCGAACAAAAGTTATTATTACTTTTATAAAAGGTACATTTTACCACTACTGGAATATTCAAATGATGTCGGCAAAAATAAGCACTCTCAAAATGAGCATATTATTATTATTATTATTATTATTATATCTTTGATCATAGAAACAACCAAAAACAACCATAAAAACACAATTTCTTGCCGATGTGACCATTTTTTATTAATTTGTTTTGCTCAGTCAGGTTTGTATAGTTGGTTAAAATGCACTAAAACTCAGTGCACCATATTGCCCATTTTGTGCTGAAAGAAAAAAAGGATACGTCACTCCATACTGCATAATCATAAGCCATATATATGCTATATATAGAAATGCTCTGGGCTTTAACTACAGTAGTCGTTTTTCTTACAGATAAAAGGTATGACACAATAGTTAATACATTTCAAACGCATATAACGACAGTACATGAGCACTAAACATCAGTTTTGTAACAGGAATTTTGCCTGATGTCAGGCTYCAACATCTCAGCAGTCATTGAGTCGTTGATTCATTTCCWAGGCCGACACACCGTGCCGTGTTTTAATCCTTACTCAGGACAACCAAATGTGTTTGATCTGGAGCTCCACTCACTGCCCTGCACCCCGGATTACTACTCACACTTACTGTACACTACTGTATCTAGTATCTCCCTCCTTTGAGTACTTACTGTAGCAATATGGCGTCTCAGATAACTAGTTGTTTAGATTGCTTACTGCCTGACTTTTGGATAAGAGCACCTGCTACAAGTACAAATGCATTTTTTAATACCTGTGGTTGGATCTTTTTTTTTTTTTTTTATGCGATGAATTTTATTTTGATTTTTTTATTTTTTTATTTTATTGAACATCCCTGCCATGGTAAACAATAAAGCACAAGAGATTGAAATGTTAAGTAAAGCTATTAATGGATTTTCAGTTTAAAGGCTTTGGAGCCATGCGTGGCTCACTTACTGTAACTTTAGGATACAAGAGAGAAAAAGAGAGAGAGAGAGAGAGAGAGAGAGAGAGAGAGAGAGGTGCTGTATGCTGTCCTCTCTTGGATTCGGACAGATGTAAACAGATGGTGACAGACAGCATGGTTTGTTTAAACTCCAGTAGGTGAGCCACTGCAGACTGAACCCTGTCTGTTCCTGGACAAATGGCAAGACCCTTCGAGGGGACGGATTGTAATCACAACAATTGTACAACAATTGTCCTGTAGATAGCTTACTATGACTAATAGCGGATGCACTGCGGTAACTGGTCTTCATTCAAAAGAATTGCAGTGTCTGATTTTTTCCACCCTTCCYTACCAACGATAATACACTATGTGAMATATAGCTGGTGGACCTTTAACCATCGTYACCGATGAGATTATTAAATATCTCCTTGCTGTGATGATGACCTCCACTTTTCTTGGAAGGCTTTCCAACGAGATTTTAAACACGCAACCAGTGACAAAAGTCAGGTTTTGATGTGGGGTGAGTTCGCGGGTTCGCGCTGTGCTCCAGTTCATCCTAAAGATGTTCACTGGGGTCGAGGTGTGAAAGGCAGGACAGTTTTCTACATGTAAAGGAAAACTGTAATGCCACTGTACAGTWTATAAAGAAGTCCTATACAACATGTCTACTTCCAGTGCCATAATGGCCAGGTGTTCACATATAGTGTACATTCCGTTCCATCTATATACTATAAATAATATACAGTAAGTGGTACAAAATATACAGTATAAATAACATTGTGTACTGTACATTCTATACCACCTATATTATTTATACTGTATATATCCTATGGTTATGTTTGGACTTTTAAATCTGTAGAATCTACTTAGGAATAAATCATATGTAGGCTGCCATAACGTTATTGATTTTCTACCCGAAATGAAATTAATTGAAAGCTCAGAGACGGGAAGAAAAAAAAAATCATCATATGAAATATGATCAGGAAATAAATGTCCTCATGAGATGACCTTAGTAGCCTTTATTTAGGCCGTGATGTGCTTAGTGAAGCACCTCGTGTGAAGGGCAGACTCGCTCACACAAAGGTGTGAGGGATTACAGAGAGATATAAAACAAATTTTAAAAATCAACAGAACACAATGGAACTTGTGGAGATACCTACTTTTCTACTAGCAGATTTTCTGTTACGTTTATTAAGGAAATGAAATGCCGATATTAATACAGTGTAATATGTGGTTTGAAGATCACACACACACACACCMGTACCTAAGTGTATCGAGATTTGATTTTCCTTACTGCATATTATATAAGTTTAGTATCTAAGCTATGGATGGCCTGTAGTATTCTATACTGTTATCTGCTTTTACAAGCAATAAAGCCGGCTTCCTTGGACCTGACTCCGTTTGAAGTAGAGTAGATGTGCACTCTCCCTCATGTGCGTGCCACCCATCAGTCTGTTTATGCCATCCGGGATTGATATGCTCTTAACTGCAGCGGACGTGCTCCTAATAGGCCAGTGAAATGTACCATAACTGCTGACTAATATATAGTCTAAACAACCAAGTGGAGGATGAAAGGACATCATGGTGTGGATGTGAATTCCATCAGCCATTAATATATGGGCTAGAGAAACTGTATAAATCTAAAGCACATACAAACCTCAAATTTACAATAAAGCTCGATATGTATGTATGTTTTACGCGAATGATGTAAGACGTAGAAGATGTGGGATCGATAGTATCCTGAAAGATGTTGATGTGATTTCCTGATGCTTTATTCTATTAGTGAGTGAAACAACAGGGGTATTGCATGGAAGCAGACGATCTCAAAGCGCACCAMCGTGTCACCTAATGTGCAACATGACTTAGTGATCAGGTGTACAGTAACGGCCAAAACATGGTATCGGTGCTAAAAAGTGTCTCACCTTGGTGAAAAAAAATTCATTTTCAGATATGATAATATAAAACCATTTTTCATAATGCTTAATCCTTCTTATCTCCTGATTCATGCGTCGCTTTATGTAAATACGCATTTATATTTTTATCAGATAAAAAGAAACACATTTGCTAAATACAATTTCATTGCCTTTTATGTAGTSRCCTTAACTTTTTTTTTTATTCAGATCTTTCAGTGATCTTAATTGTCATTCAGCTGAAGCTTGGCCAATTTGGACTTCACATGTAAAGACATAAACTTGAAAAAGTGTATTATTATTATTATTATTATTATAAAACACCAAATTCTTAAGATATTGCAACATGAATTTGACATGGTTACAGACACTACAGGTTTTTTAAGCTGTTACCAAAAAACTATTAAAGCTAAACTTTTTTACAGGTCATATACTTCTTGGAGCTTGCACCAATTTAAGTATCAATACCCATAAAGAAACATGAATAATTTGCATTTTAAACGATTATTGTTTGAAGCGAGACAGTATAACGATGAAAAACTGTTATAATTTTWATTTTAATATTCAAGAAATTTTATATTTTTTTGTGGCACATATTAAATCATCTCTCCAAAAGTTGTCAACTTGAAATTTTTAATGATGCAAGATCGGTCACTTTCATGTTGCATAAACTTCAGAAGTAGCTTCTTTGTAGCACCCTTTTTTTCTTTCTTTTTTTTTTTTTTGTATTACATGCATAACATAAAGAATACATTTTTAAAAAGCATCAATACCGTGTTTCGGCCATAGGAATCTTGCGTGTAAATACTGTGCAGCTGTGTATACTCAGACTCAGACTGATATCAGAAAATAAATTGTGCATCTAATAATAATAAACTGACTGTAATTATACTTGCTCACTGGGCATGGGAATGCGTTTTGCTGTAAAAAAAAAAAAAAAAATCAAAATGTTGTGCAAACTTGATTATGTGTTTTGGGGGGAAAGGGAGTGATAATAAGCCTGAGTGCTGTTGTTTGTACACTTGATTTCTGGGAGGATTTTCCAATTCCAGAAGTGTCAGTGTGTCCAGGTGAGAGCGCGGCAGGTGTGCAATTGAGTCTAACAGCTTTTCTCTCTCTCTCTCTCTCTCTCTCTCTCTGCAAGAGCAAAACTGATGCTCCACATTATTGTCGGTACTGGTATTATTTATCAGCACGACTATATATATATATATATATATTTTTTTTTTTTTAACCCATTTTCAGTGAACAGATGTGGACTCACATGAACGCGTGGTAGATGAACGCGCATCCTCTGGGTCTCTCCAGCACGTTGTACAGGCAGTTCTGGATCTTGCGGTAGCGCTTGCTGGAGGCGGACGCGGCGGCTCGCGGTCCGGGTGGCGCGGGGAACGGGGTGCCGAGCAGGCCGGTGCGCTGCGACGGCTGCGCGCGCTCGGGACTCGGCGGCTCGGTGTTCACCGCCGCCAGCGCCACGAACTCCACGCGCCGGTCGTCGTCGCTCGCGGAGGGAGCGAGCATCCTCACGCCGCCGTTATTGGACGGGTTGGCCAGCATTTGCCTTCTGCTCACGGGACAGCGCGGCGATCCTCAGCTCCGACACAAAAGCGCCATAAGTGTCGGTTTAACTGTCGGTTTGAATTTAAATTTGATTTTTTTATTTTTTTTTTATTTAAACAAATAAATAAAACGATCGAAGAGCAGTTTCTCTTTGAAGCAGTTATCTTCGAAGCATGTTAGAGCGCGGACGGACGCACGTGCGCGCGAGGCAAAAGTTGTCCGGAACAAAAGTGAAAACGTCTCATCGGGGCTACTGATCTCCGTCTGATCTCCGACATCCGATCAAAAGAGCGGCTGAGCATTCTGAGCTGTTAGATCCGAGTCACAGCGGCGCAGAAGCCGACAAAAAGTCCTTCATCCACACTTGGAAAGGGGGAGAGAGAGAAAAAAAAGAGCCACTCGAGAGAAGTTGCGCGCGTGCGACATGTTAAAGCGGACGCGCTCCGAGAGCGCGCGGTGGAAACGCCGAAAAGTTTGGCAGCAGGGGTTAGCGGCTCCCACGTGCATCGAGCTCAAAAACACACACCTCCCCAAAAAAAAAAAAAAACCCACCCATACAGACTGTCAGGATGTCAGGATGTGCTGCCCCGTGATCGGAGTCTGATTGTGGAGACGGCTGTGTGTAGTTCAACGCAGCGCTGCTSTTCCATGTGGAGCGCCACGGAGTCTGCGCACAATCCCAGAATCCCAGGTGAAGCTCAGCACCAGGGAGAGATGTTCAGCTAAACCCCACCGTGCTCGCACGTCTCTACTCTCCTCTGCTCCTCTATTCACAGTGCTTTCCAAATCTCTATAGAGAGCCAATTCAGCTATATAATTAAAAACTAAGGTTTTGGCTGTACATTGGTCAGAACTTTTTTTTTTAATKATATCTTTATGTTTCATACATTGGAGGACCTGAAACAGTCGCAGAAAAGTTTCCGTATGTATGTCTYTCGTCACAGCATCACAGGTATTTGCCTGAAGTTATAAACCTGCGCCATAAATGAAATCKAAATGTTGAGTAGAGCTGAAGTTATGAGCGGTTTTGTGCCAGATTAGAAACCGCAAGTTGTGACAGCGGACTGCGCATGTGTCAGACTGTGGYCGCGTCTTAAATCCTCCATCCGAACAGAGACGATTGAAACTTTTGCAGTACTTAGATATCTGCGTGAAGTTTAACCTGCACAAGTGCATAAGTGAAATCATAATGATGTATAAAAGCAATGTTATGAACAGATTTAATAATCTACATTAAAATAAGCTACTTGCTCAATGTAAACAAACGCCTGCACCAATAGATATTGATTAGAAAAACTAAACTGAATATTGCTACTGCTATTAGTTCATCTTTTTACCGCTGAAATAACAGTGTTGTAAGTGGATTTTAATGCGCTGGAGTCGTTTTAAGACTATTTAAGATAACTCGTTTTTTTTCAAGTCGTTTTAAGATAAATTCATCTTTATCCAATCTACTTTTTTGATTTCCCATGTCATTTACTTTCCGATTACCGAACAGTGAGTATATTTGGCTGACAATGAAAGAAGTACAACTTAGTGTAAACAAGGCATAAGATACTCAACCTTACAAAACTTTAGTTTTTATTTAGTTCAGTTCTTTGCATTAATAAGTTATGCAGAGAGTTCTGCCGTACAGAAAGACAGGCAGACATGTACGTGGGCTTCAACCTGAAATAATATCAATGATTACATTAAAGCTCATCTGCTTATTTTTAGCTTATATAACCTTTTTACTATTTKTAGTAACTCTTTAGTATTGATAAATTACACAGTCATATCTGGCAATGTTTTGCTTTTGTGGAGTGTTTTATTGCTGATCTTTTCAACAACATAACACATTTATTCCTTTTTCTTCTTCAGGTTCAATTCGCTCATCGAAGATTGGGAGTCATTACTCTCTAACCATGTCTCTGCATTTCTGTTTGCACACACCGGCAGTATTGTAGATACATCCATCCATCCCTCTATTTAGGAATGTTCTTCTGTAGTCCAACTAGGGACCAGTGATTAGTGTTGTATTTGTTGACTATGACAATTACACCACAGGCAATTTGGAAAGACCAATTAGCTTAATCTTCATCTTATCTTTAGACTGTTGGAGGAAACTGAAGTAACTGGAGGAAACCAACCAAGCATGGGGGAGAACATGCCAATTCCATGCACACAGGCCCCACGGCGGGAATCAAACCCAGACGCAGTGCAAGGCGACAGTGCTAACCACTTAGCCACCGAATTCTATCTTTGCTATTCTTTTCAGTCCATGAGACCTGCAGCAATACATCTTAAAAGCTTTTTCAAAAAAAAWTGTTTGCTACTAGTTTGTTTATAGTGTAAAAGTCACTCATCTTCAGGAAACATTTTATGCTGGTCAAAGGAAGCAGTGGATCCAAAGCCAATCCCAGGAACACTGGGAGAGAGCCATGTTGGTACTGACAGTAACTCATGCATAGGATAATACTGTAGACCTGGAGCTGTGAGATGGTAACGTGACCCACTGCACCACCATGGCCCTGTAAATATAATAGCTTTACTAATTGTAGTTTATGGTTTCCATCACTGTAATGAAATGGCACAAGCTGATGTCAAAGCTTTACACATTCATTCATCATTTCCAGAATGAGGTGGATCACTATCAGGAAATTATCATTCTTTTACATACAACATATTTTTTTATTATTAAAAAAAGAATAAAAAGTTTATTTCACAGATTTTAAGCCTAGTCATCAGGGATTTGTTGTCATTCCTACATACACCAAATCAGCCAGAAGATTAAAACCATTAACAGTAAAACCAGCTAGGTTTTGGMTTGCCCTTCTGTCAACCAGAGTGCCTCTTTCCACAGGGCCTTGAATGGTGTGCTGTTCATTTGGGCGCTGTCCGTTTGTGGGGTGGGGCCTCTGTGAATTGGAATAGTTGTACATGCATCCCATGGGCGCTCCATTGGATTGGAATYTGGGGAGACCAGGGTGGTGGTCTTGGGCATCTTTGCCTGGTGGGCCCCATGTCTGGCAGCTRTAATGCACCGGGTGTCCTGGMGCCTTTCTATRGTGGCCAGCATTGGCGTTTCTGTGAGACTGGACCAGACGAGCTGGCTTTTGGTCCCCGTGGGCATGGATGAGCCTTGGGTGCTGAGGAATCCTGGATCCTGTCATCAGTTTGTTGGTGTATAGTTAATGATCAATGTTGTCCAGATCACCTGACAGTGGTCATAATGCTATGGCTGATTTGTTTATTACATGTATCCTTGTATGGTGTAACACACAGTAACTCGAGGTCATGGTGTGACAAAGCACAGTACCACATCATCTTCTGAAATGAGTGCAAAGTATACACAAAATACACTGGACAATAGATCCTTAACACAGTGCAGACTAGTGAACAAGGCAAGAAGGATTATTGAAAGGAAGAAGAGTTTTTTTTTTTTGTTTTAAGAATATTTTATTGTAAGTCAAAAGA
The DNA here is from genome assembly GCA_003987875.1 of Clarias batrachus. Taxonomy (NCBI): domain Eukaryota; kingdom Metazoa; phylum Chordata; class Actinopteri; order Siluriformes; family Clariidae; genus Clarias; species Clarias batrachus. The sequence goes on from QMIH01000755.1 coordinate 48,501, forward strand.
GAAAAATGCTTATCAAGCTTAAGGGATTATGATACAGAACAATGCATATTTCTGAAACCCTGACAATGTATTATTCTTACCCAATGGGCATAGAATCCATTT
>QMIH01000755.1:54540-75345 GCA_003987875.1 Clarias batrachus
TATATATACTTTTTCTTTTTTTTTTACTTGCTCTTTTTGCTCCACCTATAAACGCAGACACACACAGTTTCCTCCCCAGTTCTTCATAGTGCATGCACACAGCAAAGACATTTAGCCTTTGGCCACCTGCCTGCATCCAGGTCTGCCTGTTTCCCATTTGGCATTGGAGTGTTTCCTTTTAAAGGTGGGGGTGGGTGCAGGAAACCTTCATCTGATATTCAGTCTTAGAGAATTACCCTTTTTAAAAAAAAAAAAACACACATAACACGGATTGTTTTAAACAAACAATAAGAGAGATTTTGTGTGAGTGACAGAGTTTTCACTTCGGCATTTCATTCCGGTGTAGCCTGTGCACATACACCATGCTGCTTTTGTCTTTGTGCTACTAGCAAGGAAGCTCCAAATGTTCTAATGGCAGCCCAAGTGGTCTCAAATTTAAGATTTTGCGACACTTCAAAAAATACATCGAGTATAGAACAATGGCAGGAAAAGGAATCACGGTTTCACTCTGCTCTGTTTTCCACTTTCATGTGATTTGCACGCTGGAAAGCACTCCCTGTTTTAACCTTCACCCGGGGTGCATTCTCTGCACGCAAGTACACAAGTACGAGTGCTCTTCGCTTCATGAGCAAAGGGATATAAATAAGGCTGGAGTGAGGGAGCGAGGTCGGATCCTGTCTAAGCAGTGTGGGATGAACGGGGCGGTCGCTTGCATGCCGTGCCGCAGTTTCTTGGCAGCCGTTCAAAAGTGCGCCTTGGAAGACATATTGTAGGAGACGTTGTATCAGGAATGCCTGACGTTTTGCACACAACCTAAAGCCCATGGGACGATGGTCGGGAGGCTCCTCTGTTCAGGTACTTTTCCACTTCTTCGTCATTTCCCCGCCCCCTCTAGACGATACAGCGTTTGTTTTCTGCTCTCTTCTCTGTGCAGCACAGCTTCTGTTTATTTTGCTCTCACAGTATTCTGAGGGCTAGAAGTGAAGCGTAAAGCCACAGAAGGCGGTTCTATGCATAAGTGTTCTTTGTTGAACGTGCTCCTGAGTGATACCGATACGTTGACGACAGCCCTAGGCTTTTTTGGCTATGTTTCAGGCTTGATAAAATGGCGTCCTTTGCTACGCAGTGACTCTTGAAAAGGATGGTGCTTATGTCAGAAGCACACTGCTTTTCCTCTCTCTCTCGCTCTCCCCCTCTCTCTCTCTCTCGCGCGCTCTCTCTCACACACACACATGCACACCTCTTATGATCTTTCACTTGCATACAATGTGACTGTTTTTCTTCTAATCTCTGGTTGAAAATGTGCTCTACAAACTGCCTGTAGTGCAGGAAAGCTGTAAGCTGTAGATTTGCCTACAGTCGCAACACACTGAACCGTGTGTACCCATGCAAAGCCACACGAAAACAACCGAGCTGAACCAGGAAAATGGCCAGTGTTTTCCAAGTAATTATCATGAACTTGGGCCCCACATGAGGCATTTTAAATGCTTTCAAATGTCACTGATTTCTTTAATAGGGATTGGTGTGTGCAGTATGTAATTTGCTCAGATGGCAGTTCAAGTAGTTGTAGAAGATTAGTCTTGTTTTAAAGTAAGTAATTATTAAAAGTATTCATTATAATCACTAAAATAAAATGCATAACATATTAAGTATTTGAAATATGTTGTACAATAGTTGTCACAGATAGGAATATATACATTGTTTTTTCCACTTATTGTTTTTCTTTACTCCTTATAGACCTGCCCGTGCAGAGTGGCCATTCAGCACAGTATGAGAGTCCCCACTGGGGACATACATCCGTCAACTGCAGTACTACCGTAGTCACAACCAGTAGCAGTGGCTGGGATCAACTGGTTATAGACAAAAGTGATACAGAGGAGTGGCCTTCTATTTCGCGCAGTGAAAGCCACATCCCTGCAGGATGCCCATCAGATACTGAGCTTGTCAACCACGGCAGCAGCACAGAAACCATGAGCATGGCTACAGGGGGCAGTCAGCAGGGACACTTTTCCACTAATCATCCCAATAAAGCCAGTAACAGCCACTCAGGAGGCATCCTCTCCAGCCAGACTGGGGCCAGTAGAGGCTGGGGCTCTGGCCCATCTCCTGCCGCTGCTGGAGAAGGAAAGAGTGATGGCAGCAGTGCATCAATGGGACCCAGGACCTGGGGTTCCTCCAACTTTAACTTGAATTTGAATCCCAATGCCAACCCCTCTGCCTGGCCAGTCCTGGGACATGAGGGGACAGGCATGGGTGGCAGCTCTGGAGTATCCAACCAAGCTCCTTCTAATATCTGCAGCCCACCGGGTGCTTCATCCTCTGGACCCAGCAGTAGTGTCAGTTTAGTTGGTGGCAATGGAAATTCTGCTGGCAACTCTGGTAATAGTAATAGCAGCACCGCCTGGGGTGGTATGGTGTCTAGTGACAATTCTGAGCCACACTCCACGACTTCCACGAATGTGTCTTTTAGCTCTGAACCTCAGAACCTTAACACTGAAGGACCAAATCACACTAAGCAAGAGCCCATGAGCTCTGCCAAGAGTCTGCCTAACTGGGGCGTTACCCCTGTTGGCATGAGCTCTTTTATCCAGTCTCCAACACGAAGTTCACAGGTCAATGGAGAGGAAGGATCTTTGTGGGGTAATGGAGATGCCAAGACTGCCAATAGCTCCAAGGACTCGGGCTGGGATTCAGGAAGTGGTTGGGGTCAAGGAGTAGCTTCAGCCACCCCTGGCTGGGGAAAAGCCTCATCTAATGGGGACTGGGGCAAGCATTCCAGTGAACCTAAAGGGTGGGAGTCTGCAGGATCTCCTACTCAAGAACAGCCACTGAGTTCTTGGGGGAGTGGAGCCAATGCTCCAGCTAGTGAGGGAAGCAATGATAGCATGGATAGTCATTCTCAGAGGAGAGAACGCTCGTCAAGAGATATGGCCCCACCTCTCCTGCCTGCCCAGGACATGGACCCAAGGGTTCTATGCAACACAGGATGGGGACAGACTCCTGTCCGTCAACACACAGCCTGGGAGACAGAAGAAGCTGCACGCTCCAATCATAAGAATGATGTTGGTACTGAAGCATGGGGCTCATCTTCAAATGCACCTCATATGACACAACCACCATCGCATGGTAGTGTTAATCCAAGTTCTGGACCTGACTCTGGGGGCAAGAATGATGCTCATCGCCCCACTTCTGCAACTGCATCAGGCTGGGGAACATCTCCCAGTCAACCATGCTCTGGATGGGGTGACAACACCAAGAAGCCCCCTATTGGTCCTGGTGGTTGGGGCAACCCTCCACAAGCAGGCCACAGTGGAGGCTTGCAAAAAAGTGGGCAGTGCTGGGGCTCTGAAGAAAAGTCTCCCACATGGGATGACTCTCATGCCAAGGCTAAACCTCAGGGTTGGGGTGAGGGCCCCAAGCCATCCCATGGTTGGGGCAGTGACCCAGGAGGGGACAGCGGAGCTGGTGATGAGTGGGGTGACTCTGGAGAAGAAAAAAAGAATGGACCGTCCAGCTCTTCTTGGGAAGGGGACGGAACAGGATGGAAAGAAAACCCTCGTGGTTGGGGAAAACCATCATCAGGTGGAGGCTGGGGAGATGCACAACGCTCCAGTGTCTCAACACAGGGATGGAGCAACAAGACTCAGGAGGCAGGCAGTGGCAGTAATGCTGGTGGTAGCATGGGTTCATGGGGAGGTTCAGGCTCTCTAAAACAGAGTGGCTCTAGTTGGGGAGGAAGCAATGGGGGAGGAGTAAAACATAATCATGTTGCGGAGCCCACAGGATGGGAAGAGCCCTCCCCACCGTCCATCCGACGCAAAATGGAAATTGATGATGGTACCTCAGCTTGGGGTGATCCAAGCAGTTATAATAAGACAGTTAACCTCTGGGACAGGAACAATCCTGGAATGCAGAGTAAAACAAGCTCTGGAAATGCCAACAATCCCCCCAACAACCATCACCACCAACACCAACATCATAATCAGCCTCCGTTGCAGGGCCATGGACATGGTGGGCCAGTTGCAACAAACAGCCATATCACTCCTGACAATACAAGCCCACATCAAGCTGTGGCCCCTCATAGCAGAGCACCCCTGATGAGTACAGGTAAATAAACTCCTTTGCCTTTCGTTTTATGATAACCAAGCTTTATATTTTCTAAATAAGTAATTGGTTTTGAATTTGGAAAAGAGGGGAACATTATGGAAATAAACAGATTTTTGTTTCTGTAAAAGGCTCATAATCTTTTGGGGTTTTTTTACCATATGCTATGAAAAATATAGCACAAAACCAAATGTATATGTTATGTCATTATCAGTTATGTTAATTTAATGTGCTTTAAATTACCAGTAAAAAAAATTAACATCAGGGCATGTTCAAAATGTGTTCATATGGCTTTAGCATTGTTGTGAAAAATTATTTTCAGTGTTTCCTTTTTTAAATCTAGATATTGAACTAGGAGTTGGCATTAACTTCGTCAAATATTTGTGGTATTAAAATTAGATTATCTAAAATATTACCTTTAACAGTCTAAACTAATACAAAGCCCCCTTTTCAGAGCTTAAGAGCTCTACATATTCTGCCTCTATATGGAGTATATTCTAGATTCTCTGTGCATATTAGTTGTTAAAATAGGGAGGTGCGCAAAGGTTTCACATACCTATTTGACTAAGCTGACAATATTTAAATACTGAAATATACTGTCTGGCCAAAAAAGACATCTTTTTCAGTAGGTTCAAATTATTTGTCTGCTTTAACCAAAGAACACTTGAAGGACATTTGAAATTACTGGAACTGGGTTGAGAACCCTTCCACACATTATCAAAACCACTAGGGAGAGTGCTGAACCATCAGCTTTGTGGAAGAAATGTGTTTGGAAAAAATCATGAATGAAGATCACTTAAACAGTTGAAGTTGCATGGTAAAAATCAACAGTAAAAACCATAACTATGTTTAGTAGTTAAAGTAAGACCTTTTCCATACTGACAGTCTGATGACGACTTGCAGGATTGGGACAGCTGTGTCAACAGAAAACCACTTGTTAGTGAAGCTAATCAGGAAAATGCTTCAATTTGCTAGGGAGCATAAAGATTGGACTTGCAAAAAGGCCATGCAGTCTCATGAGTTCAGATTGCCTCTGTTCCAGAATGATGGGTTCGACAGGGTATGAAGGGAAGCACTTATAAGCCATGCCTCCATCATTCATAGTGCCAATTGTACAAGCGGGAGTTGTTTCATTTGGTCAGGTCTAGGCTCAGCATTGTTATGTGGCATTAAAATGAAGTCAGCTGATGACCTGAATGTACTGAATTACCAGGTTTTCACACCTGATGGCATGGGCATATTCCAGTGAAAGGTTGGTCTGGGAAAATGAGGAATCATTTTCACACATGAACCAGCCACCACATTACTGAATGAATGAAATCTTAAAGTGTGTGAGGCCAAGCCAGCACTGTATTTGTTGTGCTCTACAGCCGTAGAAAGACCATATAAAAAAATTTTAAAAATACATTGGAATTTTTTTTTTCCTCCTCTGCCACCGATGTGCGTCATGGATATTTGAATATTAAAATTGTCAGAAAGCAATGCCTGTAGGCCAGACAAAAGGTATAATTAACCAGGTAATGGTAATGGAAGCTGTCAGAAGTTTATGGCAAATGCTTTGACATACCTCTGATTACATAAATATAATTAAAATTTGAAAAATGTCGAATGACAAAAAAAAAGCTTTGGTCAAGCTTTGTCAGAAAGGTTTTTCCTTTTTTTAGACTGCTTACATAGGATATGCCAAATAATTAGAACTGGGATAGCTTCATTACAAGCCACAATGTTCAATTGAGATTTTTTTTGATTGGATAAGATTTGTATATCATGATTGTTCACATTCGTAATGGTGGACATATTTTTTTTTTTTTTTTTTTGATCATTCTTTTTCTGACTCTAATGTGAATGAGTCTGTATTCTAAAACATGAAGTTATATATAAAATTGTTACATGCCTGTTTTTGGTTCATTCCAAAATGATCAAATCATCACTGGGCTTGTGTCAATTATCTATTTTGTTTGCAAAGGATAATTTACAGTTAAGAACATATATAGGTGGTTAAACATAGGTGGTTAATGATGTATGTCAGAATCAAAGGCAGTCTTTGCACACTGATACAGTCGGTGGAGGGTCTTGAAACGGTTGTGCCGAAATTGAGCAGGTTGCGGAAAAACGTTTGATGCCCTCTACTGTTGGTTTTCTGCTATGCAAGCACTTCTACAAGACAGAAGGTCAGACCATCGCCAAAAATTTGTACAATTTTTATATACTACTTCTACTGAAGTCAGATATTTCTGCTAATACTAACATTTAAGCAGCAGGTTTTTTAGAAATAATTTATTAATATAATGTAAGACATAATGAGCTCTAAGGAGTCCATATGCTTTTGCTGTATGTGCAATTCGGACTCCATTTGAAAGGCCATTCGGACTCCATTTGAATGGTGTCACCGTTTCTCATGCTGTTCAGTAAATGTGACCGTAGTATTGGTGTAAACAGTAAAGTTTTTATTTCGAACACCTACATAGTCTATGGTGTTTATGAACACACATGCACGTCTTCAAATGATTGCATTAGTGTTATGATTTTTTTTAAAAATCCATGTTTGAGTGATCTTTGCAGTTGCACAGGTGCATATGCTAATTTTGTACTACTTTTGTCAATCAATCTTTTTCTAGCTGCTCTCTTGTTCAGATATGCTAAGTTGGTCTCGGTTGAGGATTTTTTTTTTCCTTTAGAAATAATGACCATTAGCTACTTTAAACATTTTTGGCTGTTGGGCTTAACTGAGTGTGTAATAATTAAGCTATATAACAAATGTTAGTTAAGCAATTGTCAATATGTGTATAGTATGTATGTGTACATGTGTTGTATGTAGTCATGTTATTTAGAACTTCTGCAGACACGTGAATATCGTGATGTCATTCACAACAGTGGACAGCAGAAGTACCGACATAAAGCTGCTATGTATTTTCATTGATGATTTTGTTCAAAGTGGGCAAAAAAAAGAAGAAGAAGAGATTACTTGATGATTAAAAGATTACAGTACGTGGCGGGTTACCCAATGCTTTGTCAGACAGATAGAAGAGTAACCTAGAAAATGATAGCTTTTGTTCTGCTGGTTATTTTCCGTTATGCAGTATGCTGTGATAAATGTCGCAGGTAATAAGGATTTTAATTTGCCGAACTTTATCATAATGTAATTACTTCGTAATTATATATAAAGTAATTATATATGCGTTTCCTCCTGGATCTGATGCTATTTGCTAGAGATGGTGTTAATTCATTCAGTTGCAAATGAGACGTTGCTTTGGAATGTGCCCTGCTTTATGCTTCATACATTGATGTGCAGATGAACGAAGACGGACATTTCAAGCGTTCTCATTAATAGCTAACTGTTCTGGGGTTGAATCCCCAAAGCACCTACAATGAAAAGCGAGTGCACTATGTAGGGTGTAGATCTCCTTGCTTCACACATCAAGCAGTACTCTAGTTCAGGCGTTGGAGAGAAATTTGGGATTCCAAAGAGGGCAGGAGTGACCATGGTGGACAGACCTTGTGTCATCACATCCAAAAAGGTCTGTACTGTAATTCATTGAGTAGGGTGTGGGATCCAGCCCAGACAGTAAATCCTAACTGAAATTCTGTTACTTAACTTGTGTGGTTGCTGAATTAATCCATGCAGTGGAGAAGGCTGCAACCCAAACCAAGTTATGAAGTGTTCTTTTCCAAGTAGCGCACAATACGAAAAAAAAAATGTGTTGTGCTTCCTGTGCAAGTTCATGTGGAATAAATGATGAGTGTATTGTTCCTGACATTGCCTGTGTTTCTGTGTCAGGGTGGGGAGAAATGCCTAATGTCCACTCCAAAACCGAGTCCTCATGGGGAGAGCCTGTACCCTCTCCAGCAAGCGTGGATAATGGCACATCAGCCTGGGGCAAACCCCCTGGGGGCTGGGGTGATAACAATCCTGAAGGCTATGGCCGAGGTGGAGGCCCACCAGGATCTGCGCCCTGCAAGCCAGGTTAGTTTGGCAATAAGCATATCCACTGTCACAGGGACCCTGCAGCTAGTTCTGTTGTACCTTGGAATGGTTCATCAGACCAGCGTGTATGGCCTGTAGTATGCAAGCAGAGGTGGAAAGAGTAATAACATTTTGTTATTTTTTTACTGAAGTATAAGTAAAGTTACCATTATAAAAATCTACTCAAGTAAAAGTCAAAAGTAGCTCAGAAAATATTTGAAAAATATTTGCTTTTTAACAGCAGGGATGGGATGGGGGATTCTAGTGTAGTTCAAAAAAGACAAGCAGATCTAAATCCCAAACTAGTTGTTTTTAATTGACGGAACACATTTGCATAATAAAGCTGTTGCCTTTCTTGTGCTTGAAATCAAAGTGGTCGCTTAAATATCCCACTCTAGGGTCGGGTTGTACAGCAAGAGAATGGTTCGGGGTTCTATTGTAAACTGTATGGAAATGGTGGTATATGGCAGAAAGAACTAGACCCAGTCATTAGCTGAGGTTTGTATTGCTTTACGAAAATATACACAAACAAATAGCGAAGTACAATACTTCAAACAAAGCATACCCAAGTAAAAGTAAAATTTTGATTTTGAAAACTACTTTAAAAAGTAGAAGTACACAAGCTACTCCAACACGACTCGATTACAGTAACGCGAGTAAATGTAATTCGGTGCTTTCCACTTCTGTATGCAAGTTATGGGAGAATTAAAACACAGTGAAGTTGTGTTAGTTTTTGTATAATAGCCCGGTCTGGAATATATTATTTGACTGATGTGACACAGTGATTTGGCAACAGGTACAGTGCTTATCAATTAAAAACACTTCTCATTTTTTAATGGATTATGCATTGATTTTTATGGCACAGAAACGCCTGTTGTCACTTCAATTATAGCTCCAATAAACAGCTATATTTCCTCGCCTCTCCTTCTCACACACACGCAGCATCACATCATGCTTCCTTAGAAAACACGGTTTAATATTTTTCCTAAAGGATCAGTTTGTAAACTTCTCTGTCTTGAAGATTTGCCCGGGCTGGAAAACTTTGCAAAGCGCTATATTACAACCGAGATTGAGTAAATATGCTAATGATGATATATTTTACCCTGAAAGACATTTCTGTTATTTATCATAGGTTATGAATCACAGCTGCCATAGAAGTCCCTGTGTAGTAGCCGTTACTATAGAAACAGTAATGTATTAGATCAGACACTGATATTTACATATTGGTCATGTAACAGCTGGATGTCCCAGCCATGCTGTTATATGAACATAATGGACACCTTCTGATCAGTCAGATTTAACTGCAATAAGATATCAATCAATAAAAAATGTAAGGAATAAACCGTGACAAGGCATCCTGTTCTAATTGATTTGCTGTTCCATTGTGCTTTACAATGATATCATATAATTTGCATATAATTTGTTACAGTAATCATATAGAATTTAAAGCAAGTTATTTTCAGTTCTCTATTCATCATGCTATAAAAGCTGCAAACATTTCTTTGCATTTTACAGTTTCAAACTTTGTCTTTTTATTAATTGCAGAGGCCTCTGACCTGTCCTGTGATAGAAAAACTTTACTTCTGACTTTTTAATATTTATCTGGATCTTTTGCAAGTTTTTCATATAAAAAAAACAAAAAAAAAACAAGCATATTAATTTAAATCAGTGTTTTGCAATCTACATCTTTTGTCCAAGCAAAATGATGAATTCAGCAGTAACCTGTTCATATTAAGATTTTTGATGTAAGGCAAGAACATTGTAAACGCATCAAGGTTTCTAAACAATGAACTATACTGCCCTCTGCTGTTGAGTGGATGCCATGAAATTTAGTTATGGACATTGACTCGATTCTATAGGTATGTGTAGTAATTGATGTTTTCCGTTTTTACAGCCTCTAAATCTATGCAAGATGGCTGGGGAGGTGGAGAGGACATGGGCCTGTCAGCAGGGCAGTGGGAGCAGGATGAGGGTGACATGTGGAACAGCACAGCCTCTCAGGAGAGCAGCTCATCCTGCAGCTCATGGGGCAACCAGCCCAAGAAAGGTCCCCAGAAGGTCAGTAAAGACAAAGGTCGATAGGTCACTTGCTCATATTGACATTCTTTATATAAAAATGCCCTGTCCGTTGGATTAAATTGTTGAATTAATATACAACATTAAATTACTGGAACCGGGTTAATACTGGAACGTTCCAGTATTAATATTATTAATACCAAAAAGGACGGTGCCTGAATGGCAGCTGTTCCGAAGTAATATGGGGGGAAATAAATATCAGGGGGGCAAAAAATGAAGGCCTGTGAGCAGAGCTTACTTAAACACATGGTCAAGAAGCATCATAAAAACGCACCAGTAAAACCACTTATAAATGAGGCTATTGAGGGAAACGTAACTTCACTTTGCTAGGGAGTATAATGACTGGACTTTGGCAAAATGTAAAAAGGTCTGAAAGGTAAAAATGATCTGATGATGTCCGGTTGACCCTATTCCAGTTAGATGGGCACATCAGGGTAAAAAGGGAAGCACATGATGCAATGCACCCATCATTCATAGTGCCATTGTGAAGACCGTGTTATGACCTGTGTGTCTTTCAGTCAGATCTAGACTCGGTAACATTATGTGACCGTAAAATGAAGTCAGCTGAGGCCCTGAATGTACTGAATTACCAGGTTATCATATCTGTGGAGTTTTTCTTCCCTGATGGCACAGGCCTATTTCAGGACTGAGTGTGTAAAAGGGAGCATGAGGAATCATTTTCACATATGGACTGGGAACTGCATTGTACACCATTATGAAAGCTTGAAGGTGTTCTTTGTAAAAAAAATAAAAATAAACAACAACAAATATTAGTGTGTGTGACTTTTTGGGGTCTAGCAGTGTATGTTAAGTGTAATTGGTGTGTAAGTGCTTATGAAAGTGATAGGAATGAAGAGAGCAAATGTTGATCTTTTCAGGTCTTACAGACAAAGGTTCCTAATAAACAAGACGATGCCTGGATTATGACCCGTCTGATTAAGCAACTGACTGATATGGGTTTCCCTGTAAGTGTTAAACATTCCTTATTAACGTACAGTAATCAGTGAAGACATAATAGGCTTTGAATGCACTACCTAAATTCAAAATTCAATGATGTGTGATTCCTGGTGTATTTTCTTCCATGTGCGTCTACAGAGAGACCCAGCAGAGGAGGCTTTAAAGAGCAACAATATGAACCTGGACCAGGCCATGAGTATGTGTCGCCTCTTGCTGGATTCATTTCAGTGGAGAGGTTTAAAAAAATATTTAACATATTTCAATTTTTCTGCATTTCTCTCTTGAAGGTGCCCTGTTAGAAAAGAAGACTGAATTAGATAAGCGAGGGTTGGGAATCTCTGACTACAGTAATGGACTTGTCAACAAGCCAATGAGCTGCAGGTCTTCAATCATCTCCAAAGACTCCTCCTCAGACCGTCCTGCTTTTCTGGATAAGGTGGCCCATTCATTTCGTCTGGCTTCCATCTGTTAAACATTTTTGTTTTTGCACTAATAGGTGTGGTATCTTAATTGTGGGATATTCTGTACTGCAGGATGGAGGACTAGCGGACGATGCCCAAACTTCACCATTTATGCCTTCTCCCAGCCTGAAGCTCCCGTTGGCTAGTGCTGCCCTCCCTGGCCAGAGTCTTGGGGTCACAATGCAAAACTTGAACAACAGACAGGTCAGGGAGAGGAAACAGTTGTTGATTGTTGTTTGCTCTCTTTCCCTTCATTATTCTAAAAGAATTTCCTCGTTGTTGGCTGGTGTATGTAGATGCAGAGTGGCATGTTTGGCAGTAGTGGAACAGCACAAACCCGGGCCCTGCAGCAGCAGCCTCCTCCTCAGCCAGCAGTGCCACCTCTCAACTCCTCCCAGCCTAGTCTACGTGCTCAAGTGCCTCAGTTTCTCTCCCCTCAGGTGTGAGGCACATACAGTCCAGCCAGGAATAAGTTTTAAGAATTTAAGAATTGTTTGAAGGCATTTCTTATTGTTTTATAGGTTCAAGCACAGCTCTTACAGTTTGCAGCAAAAAACATTGGTCTCAACCCTGCACTTTTAACCTCACCAATAAACCCTCAGCATATGACCTTGTTGAACCAACTCTACCATCTGCAGCTGGTGAGTCTAAGCATGGGGCAAAAAAAAAAAAAAGATTTGAGAGTAGTACAGATGGCAAACTAAAGCCTTCCTCTCTTTGTATTAATTTTGGTGTAAATAATTTTTATAAAACGTAAAGTGTTAATTGAGGCGTGGTGTTCTGTATTCGTGCAGGCATACCAGCGTTTACAAATTCAACAGCAGATGTTGCAGGCCCAACGAAATGTTTCTGGCCCTATCAGACAACAGGAGCAGCAAGTAAGATTATTACTCTTTTGCAGGAAAAGCGAATCATCGAAGTGTCCATTATTTCTCATTGGGAAATTCACTTTGATATACGAGTGATTTGATACACGAGCATACTTCCGGAATGAATTGTGCTCGCAATCCAAGCTTTAACTGTAGATCGCTGTTTAGATGCAACGTCATCAGTGCCATCTGTCTCTCCTATGTGCTTGTAGTATGCTCCAATCTCATTCTCTAACCAACCCAGCCATAGCTGATAAAGTAAGAAGGCACACAAGAGCATTGTTCTCGACATTTTTTCTGAAATATTAATAATATTAGGCATAATGTGAAAGTTAACTTCTCTGCTCTTCCTTGTGTTTAATGGTGGCTCAAAACCCGCTGTACTGCTGGGTGTAAATAAGCATGTGTACCCAAAAATGGAGCACGAACAACAAGGTAAATGCTGGCCAGCAGGGTAGTGAGAAGGGGATACAATCGTTCCTGGGCACAGTACAAATCAATCGTGCCTAATGTAAAAACGCCCTAAGATTCCAGTATCCTAATGCAATAGTTCTGAACTCTGATTCTGCAGGACTAGCTGATCAGTTAAGTCAGGTGAGCTGGGAGATGAGAAAACACTTAGGTAGTGTTTAATGCAGTTGTGAGAAACACTGGCCGAATGGATCCTTGGGGACCACAGATCCCATTTTGAGAGGTCTGGATGCAATTATTCAGTTTATGAATCTTTGCATAATTGTCAGTTGTGTTAATGTCAGGACTGCGAGTATCAGGCTGTGAACATTTTTGAGGGAATTTACATTTCCAACAACCTAATTTAACATGACTTGCTCTGTTCTGTTTGTGTGATTGGTAGGTTGCACGTACAATCAATAACATGCAGCAGCAGATCCAGCAGCACCAGCGTCAGCTGGCCCAGGTTCTGCTAGTGAAGCAGCATCAGCAGCCTCCTCCTTCTCATCCCAGCCTGCACCCCAGCACAGGCAAATCAGCACTGGACACATTTCCTTCACATCAACAGGCATCAGGACTGACTGTCTCTGACCTGGTGACCAAAGAGCCACAGTCTTCTCCCAACTCCTTCTCCTCTTATGCTCTCTGTGAGAACAAGTCCTATATTTCCATCTTTTCCCCTGGCTCCGTTATAGGGAAATATATTTTAAACAAACTTTATTATTAGATAATGATATTTTATTTAATTAGATTTTGCCACTATTGAACACGTTATGTGAATTAAGCTTCCTTCCATCTTTGATTGTTCAGCTGGATTAAACCCCAACATGAATGTAAACTGCATGGAGGTGGGAGCTCTGTCCATGAAGGACACTCCTCAGCCTCAGTCGCGCCTGTCGCAATGGACACACCCCAACTCCATGGAGAATCTCTCTGGCAGCTCCTCACCTATGGAACCTGGCCTCAGCAAGCATGGTACTACGGTCACATTCCTGATATTGCTTCCTATATCTAAAGCTATAGGTTATGCAGAGTACAGGTTAAACACGGTGTATGTATCTCTTGTCAGGTGCCATCTCTGCAGGGCCAAATCTCGGTGCTCCAGGTAAACCCACTCTGGACGACTCCTACAACCCGTATAACCTAATGCAGGGCACAGACTCTTCTGCCAGTCCACTGGTGACCCCTGACAGCTGGGGTCAGAGCAAGAATGCCAATGACAAGATGTCCAATGGGACCAACATCAGCTGGCCACCAGGTCAGTAACTGTGGAATTTTAGTCAGCACCTTGCTCATCTTGAAAATAACTTAACAATGTAGTGTATGAGCATATATCATTCCAATGTGAGTCAGTCTTGTAATGCCCTATTTGAACTATGTCAGAGTTCTGCCCAGGAGTGCCCTGGAAAGGACTTCAGAATATTGACCCTGAGACTGACCCCAATGTGACCCCAGGAAGTGTTCCCAGTGGCCCCACCATCAACACCAACATTCAGGATGTGAACCGCTATCTGCTCAGAGACAGGAGTGGAGGTGAGAAGACGAGAAGGAAAAAATATCTTCACATCTTTTAATAGTGGAACATTTTGTCAAGAGCAAATGATGGATGGTATACAATGAGCGCATTTCATTATTTAAATTTTTTTTTTTTTTTTTTTAGTCAGTACCAGCAGTTTTTATTTATTACTTTTTTTTTGTCGTGTTTCTTTTTCCTCGCTTGTGTACCCGCTTGATTTATTTTGGGCCGCACAGGCTCCTCCCCAACATCATCTCCCACCAGCAATTGGCCAGTGAAAGGCTACGCTAGCTCTTTTAGCCTGTCTCTCTTTGAGACAGAACCCCCAGGTTCACAAACCTACCAGAATCCACCTCTTGCCCCACCACCCTACTTCTGTTCCTAACCTACAATAGGTTCATGTATGACCTCATCCTGTGTGGCTCACAACCCAAATACGTCTCCTCCTCCCTTACCCTGCATTCATAATACAGAGCATCTGTCGTTTGACTCTTGTGGCCATGCGACTGGATGTGTAACGAGCATTGTTTCTTTGCTTGTGAGCGTGTAATATCTGTCCAGAGGTTTGTTTTTAGTGAAACAGGTTAGTAGGCAAAATATGTCGCACACAATTTGCTACAAAATTCTTTGTCTTCAGTATTTATGTAGAATGTATTTGAATATTTTTTTTTTTAAAATAAAATGTGTCGATTTGTTGTAGAATATACCATATTAGCTATGTTAGCAGATTATCAATGCTAATTGTATTATCTATATAAGTTTACCAGTGGTTATACCATATGGCTAGGTTTTTACAGCATATACCTTTTTGTAACTAGCTAAGCGAAAACAACACTAAGCAGTGGTACGTGTTGTGTGCCAGGTCCCTGCATCAGCTATTAACAGATTAGCAGCACAAGCTAACTGTACTAGCTATACTGTACATACTCACAAGAAACATTAATGGTCTCTGTTCTAGGCTTTGTTTTTTTATATGCCGCTATTTATTTAACTGGAGGTTTAAGACTGGATAAGATCAAAGCACGGTTTTGTTTTTATTTGGCCGAATAGAATTTAAGCAGGTAGCAGGATGGTGGTGAAGGGCTTAGCACGGCAGCGTTGCACCTCCAGGGTGTAGAGGGCTCCATTTCTGCTTTTCTGTGAACATGGTGGGTTTCCTCCAGGTACTGCGATTTCCCCTTACAGTCAAAAGACATGAAGATTAGGCTCATTTCCAAAATTGGCCATAGTGTGTGATTTTTTTTTTTTTGTGCACTGTGATGGATTGTCATGGTGTACCTCGCCTAGTGCCCCAAGTCCAATAGGGTAGGCTCCAGGCCTCCCACAACCCTGTACAGGATAAGCGGTATGATGAGTGAGTGAGAGAGAATTAAAAAATTACTTGCAGGTATGAAAGTTGAGAGTGTGGTTTGTTGCTCATTAGTGTGACGCTCGGGATAGACTGCGCACAGTAATTCCAGGCGCCCCTTCTAAGAACTAGAATTGCGCCCTTCCATTTCTTCCACTTTGTAAAGTGTTAGTAGAGTAGAAGTCTGGTGTGTAAGAGCTGGTTGAATTAGCGATGAATGATTTCTTTTGTCTTCAGAACCTTCCTCTTGTTGCTATGCTATGATGACCCTTATTTTTGTGGTTTTTCTTGAGGCTCTTTAGGCATCTGTTAGAATGATGTTTTGCTGTTATTTTGTTTTTAAAATCTGCTCATGCAGGTAAGCTGTCAGACATGAAGTCCACTTGGTCGCCAGGGCCCATCTCGCACACGCAGGCCTCACTGTCCCATGAGCTGTGGAAGGTACCTCAGGGACCGAGGAACACTACAGCCCCCACTCGTCCTCCACCTGGTCTGACCAATACCAAGCCCTCCTCAACCTGGGGCGGAAACAGCCTAGGCTTGGTGCCCGGCTGGAGCAGTTCTTACTCCTCAGGTACTTGTTCAGTAAAATAATTATGTTGTGTAAGTTTAAACACCGCTGAGATGGTACCTGTAGTAACTAGATAAGCATGAAGGTTTTTACAATGTATGTAATTTTCTTTTATATGTATTGTATTTTAAACAGGTACTACTTGGAGTACAGATAGCACCAACAGAACCAGCAGCTGGCTGGTATTAAGGAACCTTACACCCCAGGTACAGTAGAGAGATTGAATAAACAGTGGTGTAGTGGTTAGCACTGTCGTCTTGCACCTCCGAGGTCCGGGTTCGATTCCCGCCAGGCTCGATTCCCGTCTCTGTGTGCATGGAGTTTGCATGTTCTCCCCATGCTTGGTGGGTTTCCTCCGGGTACTCCGGTGTCCACTCACAGACCAAAGACATCTAGGTTAGGCTAATTGGCGTTCCCAAATTGCCTGTAGTGTGTGAATGTGTGTGTGGTGTGTGTGTGCCCTGTAATGGACTGGCACCCTGTCCAGGGTGTGCCTCGCCTTTTGCCCTAAGCCTTCTGGGATATGCTTCAGGCTCCCCGCGACCCTGAATACAGAATAAAGCGATATAGACGACGAGTGAGTGAGTAATATGCCTTGTTATTTGGACTTTTATTTTATGTAAATGTCTGATCGGCTCTATCCTCTAGATTGACGGCTCTACTCTGCGGACGCTGTGCATGCAGCATGGCCCTCTAATCACATTCCATCTCAACCTGACGCAGGGCAACGCCGTGGTGCGTTACAGCTCCAAGGACGAGGCTGGAAAAGCCCAGAAATCCCTGCACATGTATGTGCTGCCATGCTTTTTTTTCTTTCCTCAAGTTTATAATGAAGATGTGAAAGCCTCATTTGTAGCTAAGGGACACCGTGATCCGTATACTAGTCGTGGCCAAACGTTTTGAGAATGACACAAATATTAGTTTTCACAAAGTTTGCTGCTAAACCGCTTTTAGACCTTTGTTTCAGTTGTTTCTGTGATGTACTGAAATATAATTACAAGCACTCTTGAGGATTGACCACAAGTTCTCAATGGGATTAAGATCTGGGGAGTTTCCAGGCCATGGACCCAAAATTTCAACGTTTTGGTCCCCGAGCCAAACTGTTGTTGGATTGTTGGAAGAAGTTGCTGTTGGAGGGTGTTTTATTCTTTATTCATGGCTGTGTTTTTGGGCAAAATTGTGAGTGAGCCCACTCCCTTGGATGAGAAGCAACCCCACACATGAATGGTCTCAGGATGCTTTACTGTTGGCATGACACAGGACTGATGGTAGTTCTCATCTTTTCTTCTCCGGACAAGCCTTTTTCCAGATGACCCAAACAATCGGAAAGAGGCTTCATCTGAGAATATGACTTTGCCCCAGTCCTCAGCAGTCCATTCTCCATACTTTTTGCAGAAGATCAATCTGTCCCTGATGTTTTATTTTTTTGGAGAGAAGTGTCTTCTTTGCTGCCCTTCTTGACACCAGGCCATCTTCCAAATGTCTTGGCCTCACTGTGCATGCAGATGTGCTCACACCTGCCTGCTGACATTCCTGAGCAGCTCTGCACTGGTGGCACTCCGATCCCGCAGCTGAATCCTCTTTAGGAGACGATCCTGGCACTTGCTGGACTTTCTTGGACGTCCTGAAGCCTTCTTAACAAGAATTGAACCTCTTTCCTTGAAGTTCTTGATGATCCTATAAATTATTGATTTAGGTGCAATCTTAGTAGCCACAATATCCTCAACTGTGAAGCCATTTTTATGCAACGCAATGATGTCTACACGTGTTCCTTTGCAGGTCACCATGGTTAACAATGAAAGAACAATGATTTCAAGCATCACCCTCCTTTTAACATGTCAAGTCTGCCATTCTAACCCAATCAGCCTGACATAATGATCTCCAGCCTTGTGCTCGTCAACATTCTCACCTGAGTTAACAAGACGATTACTGAAATGATCTCAGCAGGTCCTTTAATGACAGCAATGAAATGCAGTGGAAAGTTTTTTTTCGCGATTAAGTTAATTGTCAGGACAAAGAAGGACTATGCAATTCATCTGATCACTCTTCATAACATTCTGGAGTATATGCAACTTGCTATTATAAAAACTTAAGCAGCAACTTTTCCAATTTCCAATATTTATGTCATTCTCAAAACTTGGCCACGACTGTACACATGGTTCAATAATGATTCATATATACAGTATAAGTGTGTTCAGTCTTCACAAATGATTAGTAATTTCATAGAAATTACATACAAACCAGATTTTTTTTAAATTGCTTTTGTGCTTCAATTGTTGCACTACTGGCATCCAAGCTTGTAGTTCCCAACATTTTGCACCATGTTTATAAAGACACAGTCTTTGGCCTCCCAAATTGATTTACTCCCATTTTGTGCAGGTGTGTGCTGGGCAACACCACCATCCTGGCAGAATTCGCTGGAGAAGAGGAGGTGAACCGCTTCTTTGCACAGGGTCAATCCCTCACACCCACCACCAGCTGGCAGGCCAACCCGGGCACCAATCAGACACGGCTGGGGGGTGGAGCGTCTGCCACTTCCCACCCCATCGGCCACTGGAACGCCGCCAGCTTGGGAGGAGGCGGAGCTGGCAGTGCAGCTAAGGCCGGCAGTGAGCTGCTGTGGGGGGGTGTGCAGCAGTACTCAAGCCTTTGGGGGCCACCCAGTACCGAGGAGGGACGAGTGGTCGGCAGCCCAACCCCTATTAACACGCTACTTCCTGGAGACCTGCTGAGCGGAGAGTCCATGTGAGGGAGTCGACTCAGGAGAAGAATTATGAATATTAAAAATAAAAACGGACACGAAACAAAAAATAATAATAATAAGTAACAAAAAAAAACTTGGAAAAAAAAAAAAAATCTAATTACGCAGGAGCAAAAACCAAGCAAAATCATGTGGTGATAATCAGCATAAGTGGAACTGTGAACCAAGAGAGAGGAGGCTGAAGATACACTTGTAGAGGCTGCTGACCTTCTTTCTCTTCTCCTCCTTTTTATTTTGCATCATTTCAGTGGATTTTTTTTTTGTGTTATTTTTTTTTCATGTGAGGCTTTGGTTACAGTATTTTTTAAGACTTTCAGAGAAGAGCAAGGAAAAGGAAATAGAACCTTTAATTACAAACTCTCTCTTAATAACTGAAAACTGTGTGAAGCTGTATTTTACTACAACTGATCAGACAAGCTGCCATTTTTAAATGTCCCCTGGCACAAGCCCCTCATCACCGCTGATACACCGTAGGAGCCTTCCTCCCTACTCCCCCAAAGAAACGCATCATTCCTACCAGCCCTTCCCTTTAGACTGCATCCATTGCTTCGTGTTCATCTGTTAGCTCGGTCGGTGGGTTTGTTAAACTGTTCGTTAAACAGCACTAAACTAGCCTTAACTGCTTACCAGCCCCATCTCCCACACCCTCACTCTGGGCTTACAGAAGAGATGGAATCAAGAATTGCACATTTTTCTTTCTCACTTTCGAGCCAGCAGAGAAGAAAAGTTCCCATGCTTGACTTAGCACACAGGCCGCAGCACACATCTGCTTTTCCTCCAGACCTCAGCCATCACCCTCGTCTGTCTGCATCACTATTAAAGGGGCAGACGAGCGGCTGGTGCTTACTCATCTGCAGGACAGGCTGTGCAAACAGTTGCCAGCATGTGTGTGTGTGTGTGTGTGCATGTGTGTTGTGCTGCATTAACCACTGTCTTCAGAACTTTTTAACAAAACACTCAGAACGCACCACATAAAAAAAAACGAACGGTCAATAGACAATGTTCATTTCCTTCTCTTCTGCTCCATGAATGACCTCAGTTGTTTGTGACCCAGTGAGGGGGAGGGGGGATCATGTTTGTCGGACGTGCAATATGCCACAGACTCTTCCGTCCATCATTACATTACAGAGCTTATGCTGGTGAAGTTTCCTTACTTTTTTTTGAATTCGGAGGTGGGCAGGGCACAAAAACCGTCACCGTCCCTCGTCCACCAAGTGCGGGGACGAGCAGGAAGAGGACTTTTCTCATAGTGTGTGAGCCTGTAGTGAAGACGGATCACTAGCACTTCCTTAAAGATACAAAGTGACCATAGCAGGATGCGGGCTTCAAACCAAATAAGTGTTTCTTGTAAACCCAGTAGACAAGGTGCATTTTATGTTGTATTTGGTACAAAATAACAGAACAAAGAGACTTGTTTGACAAATTGATGGTTTATCATAGCACTTACCAAGAGCATCAAGCTCCAAACTTCAATGCCAACAAATCACACATGGAAAGCTGAAACTGAAAAACAAGCGAAGAAAAAAGCAATCTACTTAGCTTTTCCATGCTCTTTTTTTTTTTTTTCCTTTTCTTTTTTAAAAAAAAAAAAAAAACTCTAAATGGATTTTTCCTTATGTCCCTCCCTTGGATGGACATCAAATGGTAGCAAATGAAGGGTAGTTTAAAGGAAAAAAAAAACATGCAAACTGATTCTAAAGCATTCTTGTGTTTTTATATATATATATA